>CAEFZP010001210.1:0-212618 GCA_903064625.1 Mallotus villosus | reverse complement strand
ATCTTTAAAATAACCGAAATAAACTCAAGACATGACAAACAACCGACAAACACTGTGTGTGCTAGCATTTCTAAAACGTGCTGCAATTAAGGCAGGCAACTGTAGATTATCAAGTTCTCTTTCAGCTCAGGTAAATCAGCGATTTGCTGTTGTTCCCTTAGAGCTCGTCCCCTGTTCGTATCCGCGAACATGTTTCCATGCTTTTCTTGACGGAAGCAAATAAATGCTAGTGCTAGTTTACCCATTTCGGATTGGTTTCAAACTTGAAAAAAAAAGATATATATTGAGGGAGATAGTTTTGTAAATGTTAACTGCCCGAGACCGAGAAGTACAGCTGTATGACGCCCTGGAAGTAAGCAAGGCCTGTGCTGTTGGTTTACGTATTGGCAGTGTGTCAGGGATTTGTTCCTGACCCTTGCAGTGACCGGCAGCCCGTGGAGTAATTGTAGCAAGGCAGTTGTGTGTGAGTACTTGGGGAGCTTGTAGATTAGGCAAGTGGCTGCATAGTGGACCCTCTGCAGAGGGCGTATGGCACATGGCGGGGTAGGCCAGCAAAGTTACCATAAAAAGACAGGAAAGTAGTGTGGCCTGAACGAATAGCTGGGGGTGCGCTCTGTCAGAAATGGAAGGATCCTCTTCATGTTGTGGAGAATACTAATTGACGTTTCGATCCCTTTCAGAGAATCTTTTTACTGAGTTAATCGATTCTTTCTAGCAGTGGATTTGATCAGTCCACCTTGCAACTGAAATCTATGCAGGATGTTTGCTGGCGAATTTAGTCATTTAGCAGACGCTCTTATCCAGAGCGACTCAGAAAAAGTACAGACCCATTCCCCTGAGGCATGTAGGGTGAAGTGCCTTGCCCAAGGACACAACATCATTTGCACAGCCATGAATCGAACCGGCAACCTTGATGACTAACCTGATTCCCTAACCGCTCAGCCACCTGACTCCCTGACAATGTTAAAGCAAGTTTTAAACTCCACTTTTTGTTGTACCCCCACAAATTAGGGTCTGTGCACCTACTGTACTCTGGCACCGAATGACATCACCAGCGCAAGATTGCAGCACCCGTATCCGGGAATATTTTGCTTCATGTTCGTACAGTGGAACGAAGTGGAGATGGACGTTATGATGGACTTCACTTGTATACACTAATAGAACAAAATCTCTCTCTTCCATCCGTTTGGTATTGCTACAAACATACAGTGACATAAGATGTCCCAACATACAACCATGCAAGTGTATTGCTCAGGATCCAAGGACATGCAGTGTCAAAGGTGTTTGGATGACCGGTTCACGACAAATAAATATAAAGATATAAACTCATTTGCCACCATGTTCAGATGCACTAAGTGACTGTGCCATTGATCTTGCAATAACGAGCAATAGCACTCGCTGCCATCAGGCTTGGCAAGGTGGATCTAGGTGGTATTGCAACTATTGGACTAGGGCCAAGGTGCAACTGGTATTGCAACTCTGTTTTAGCACCCGGCTCGTTCCGGTGATCTTATTTAAAAAATGCATTGCCATTTGAATAAAGAGTCGAGAAAACCATGGCAATATGAAATGCAGTGTATTAAGCTTTCATTTAAAATTGTATTCAAAATCATTCAAACTGACTTGAGGATTACCTTGCCACTTTGCACACTACTTTGCCATTTAAAAAATGCATTTCCATTTAAATAAAGAGTCGAAAAACTACGTCCTGTAATTGGTGATAAGAACTCAACAGACTTGACATGTACGCTATTCAAAGAGCATTGTGTGTGAACACCAAACGCCATTTCCTCAGAACTGATATTTATCTGACACTGGCCAGTCTTAAGATCTAGTATGGTGTTCTAGAATATGTGCTAATAATAGTTTGTTTAAATCAACTGATTTCAAATGTCAACCCTGAACAGAGTTTGACAGCAGATTATGTTACCATAATGCACTCCTCTCCTGCTAACTCACAGGCTGGTAAAGGGAGAGGAGGAGGGAATAGGGTGCAGCATGGGAAAGCCTGACGTCAGCATTCAGCGGTACACAGTGTTCCGAGTGTGCCCTACATAACAAAGTACATCATGTCTCCCGCGGCGAGACAGCTCCGGCTCACATGCGCACCAGATTACGGCAAGCCGCCAGAGCTAAATTGTTGTGGCAAAGCCTATTCTCTTGCAGCTAGTGTGGCGGAAACAGTTCCCCATACACTTGGCAGTCAGCCTGCCGCCCTCTTGTCAAAGTATATTGGTACTAATTGGGTGAGGCATTCAAAAATATTATTTAGAGAGGGGTGGGGGGGGTACAAAAAAGTGGAAATAGGCTGCTGTCTCCTTAACCGTTACGCATTACGAACAAAATGGCCCACTCATAGCATTGTTTTTGTTTACAAATCTACATATCAAAATAAATAGTAGGCGCTAAGGATACAAACAGAAAAATACGGTTGAAAAGCAATGCTTTAGGATAGAATAATACATTTAAGAAAGGTGAATGTCATCTGTAAATTCTTCATCTTTATGCTACCATCATACGAGGTAGGTACTGTAGTTAGGGTTGCTGGTCTACTAGAGGATAAAGTTCTTGTAAAAAGAAATAAGCAGACTGTCCTACAATGCCCACCCCCTCCATTTCATGTGTTTACAGAGCTCTCCATGATAAGCACGCTCTATTTAGAAACAAACACAGACTTTCTAGACGCTGTCTGCTTTGCTTTGACGTGTGCAGTGGCGGGGATAGGGAGCCTAGAGACATTGGTCTCAGTTCCACAATGTTCCCGTGTCTGCCTCGTTTGTACAGCTGGGAGAAGTCAAGCGAAAGGAGGTCAAACGCCTTGTCTGCAGCCCACCCCCTTTCTGCCCACTCCCGTTTCATTACTCTGCAACGTGAACAGGGCTTGGTGAGTGTGTATGTGTGAGTGTGTTCCTATGTTTATTTGTAGGGTGTTGTGTTTACATTTGTTGGGGGGACCTTTACTCTGACATAACTTCCATCCGTTGGGTTGATTAGAGAGTACAGAGAGTGCTGGTTCTAAAGCTACTGTGCTGAAGCCTTAAGCTCTCTGCGCGGGTGTGCTTACAGCCGACTGAGCTTTTCAAGTACACTGGCTGAATTGAATATGACATGCTGAGCAGAATGTCTTAACACATACTTTTTTTACACGTTCAGAAAAGATGAGACTTGTCTTCATTCAATACAATCTATGACTCAGCGATGTAGTCCATTTGTGTTTATAGTTAACACCACTTTGCCCAGTTTGTATAATTTGTCAAAGTATTTTATAATTTACTCAATATAGGTGGAATGACTTGTAAGAAAAGTTGGCCCCTAGTCCAATCATTTACTATGATATGGGGACTGGCATGTAAACATAAACATTTGACCCTGTTCTGTGATGAAACCAAAATATACTTGTGGTTAGAATTAAAAGGAAGCTATGTGACAGATTGAGGTAGAGGGAGCTGGAGAGTTTCATTTGACTGTCCTTTTGTCCTACCAGTTTTACTAGTCTCTTCATTTAGTGGATACATGGGTGGATAGAATAGGAAAAATACATATATATTACTATTTATCTTTATATTACAAATTCTCCCAATCCATGAGTTTTACAACGCCACTGGTCAAAATATGATTTAATGACTTTAAAGAAAAGTTCAGGGTTATCATTTTTCATGCAATGTCTGTAAACTCATTCCTTTTCATTTCAGCAGATGTGCAGACTTACGAAGGTTGACTAGCATCCAGATAGTTAAATTCCAACTGAGGACTGACGACACATCATTAACACTAGATACTGTGCAAAGGGCTCCTGTCTGTCGTATAGTGTTGTCGAGAGGCGATTAAAGAATTGAGGTTTGACATACAAAAGTTTATCATTTGCATATAGTGCTCACTTTTTTCCATATGATCTATCCCTATTTAGGACCCTATCTCCAAACATATATCTAAACTAAGCCAATCGGCCTACACTTTGATGTAAATCAAGCCTCAACAATATTGGTCTAAAAACAAGAAAAATATAAACTGTAAAATTATACCCTCGAACAAGGTCAGGGGGCTTCTGGCCACACGCCCATTTCTCTTTCAGCTCAGTATAGACAGCCTCATAAGGAAAAATAATTATCTTTCTGTTTTGAAAGTGACCAGGTGTCAGAGAAATTAAGGTTTGATGTTATATACTGAATAGTACAGATGCTTAAAGCAGATAACAGAGCCCCCCAAACTAAAACTCTAGGCTTCCTTTATCACCCTGGAGGAAGGGTGGGCATTGTTAAAGACTAGAGGGTGTTGGGGGTTTGGTTGATTTAAGAAAGATACTGTGTGAAGATTAGGGTGGAGACGCAAGGTCTGTTGACCATTTGGTTAACCCCTTTGTGAAGTGAACTTTTACAACATCTGAAGATCCTGTTATCTTTCAATCAGGGTTTATGTCGTAAACACGCACGCACACACACGCGCGCCAGGTATTTCAGAGGAGCCAATGAAGATGATCCATGAGACATTTGTATGCCTTTGTATTAGCCAATTACAGTCCTGAGCGCTGTTGTTTAAAATGGCTAGCAACATGGTTGCTAGTCAGACAAACTTTGTATTGCGATCAGACTTTGTCTCCTTGCTAGCAAGCCATTGTTCTTACTTTCTTTGAATCCGAGACTCTGTGCATTACTTGAGAAATTATCCTAACAACTTGGTCCTTCGTATAGCCGGATCTCAACAGCTGTTTCCGATTTCCAGAAATGGGACTGAATCCGTGCACGGCAAGAGATAACTCCTGATATCAAAGTCCTTGCAGCTAATTGCTGTTTCTTAAAGGCCGGTACCCACTGGAAATCTTTTAAGGGTGACGAGATTAAAGAATAGCCTGAGGCACAGTCTCGTTGGATTTCAAGGTAAGAACAAGATTTTGTTTTGTGTTTTATTTAATTTTTATTAAAAGGCCTATTCACGAAAATTCCACAGTGTAGGCTATCTTTGAAGATGCACTGGGGTCCTATACTTGCTAAGACCCGGTGAACATCCAGTGCAGTTTGTATGGGGCGGCTATTTACTGTGATCAGTGTTGGTGGAGTATCGGTGAACTGAGTCATTTTGCTAAAACCTCATATTTGAAGTGAAAGTGTGTGCGCAATATTGGTGAAGTAGAATGTTTTGAAAACTGATGCATGCAGGAGAAATACTGGTGACGTAAATAGACGAGGGTTTTAGTTACTAATGTGGCAAGGGAAATGTAGTACGATCTGACCGACCAGAACTGAGATATTTGAAATCTGAGTTTGGTGGTAGTCAAATACCTAACCAAATGGAAAGATTATTGCTGGTTTCTCTGAGAATGCCATTGAAGTAAATATAACCTGTCAGTTCATAGCCATATTGAGGAGGCTACTGTAAAGAATATACTCCGTGCAGCTCGAAAATATAAACAGAAAGTTACGCGCATTTTTTTTTACATGCATGTTGTTAAAGGGCAAAGGTGCGTGTTTATTACTGCTGAAATTGATCGTTGAATGTGTTGGGTTTGGTGGTGATAATATTTACCTATTCAAATGGATTTGTTGGAAATTCAACCAGGATGCTGATACATTTTTAAAAAACTTTCATTTTCTGACGAGTGATATTAGGTGCATATGTAGACTTTGGAGTCTAATTTTTATTTTGAAGATAAAATAGTACTAGTCTATGAGGAATAAGTGTATAATTGTGTAAACCGCGGATATTGTGAATTTAACCATGGGTAATTATTTTTCATGTAGGCCTGAGTATATGGAGACCACTGATGCTATATTTATGCAATTTCAAGGACAGGAAAATGTGAAATATCTGAAAATATGGAGAACCAAATTCGGATTTAATGGTAAATTGAGTGTAGACAGCTGTTCGGCATTAGTTAGAGATATTCGAGTAAAAGGAGGAGGAAATCAGAAAACAGATAAAAAACATGGCTTAGATCGTGCGAGGTGTTGGTTACAGGAAGCACATCGCAGAAAGCCAAAGAAGGAAATAAATACACTGGCCTTAGAAGATTCTGAGGATATTTATGCAGTGAGATCTAGACAAGATGCAAATGGGGTCGGAGCAGAACTTGAAATGCCTCCGCAACTATTACCAGCCCCACCGGCGTATGACCAAGGGACGGCAGAGAAAGTCCCAACTGCACCACCTAATGAGTTATACCCGACCTTGCGACATACTAATCCTTTCAGACGTATGTTAATGCAAGCCTCGCCTCTACGTCTTGTGACAGGTACCATTCAGACTAGAAGTGGTCCAAAACATAGGTATGGAGAGGCGCCATTAATGTCGCCATTAGAAAGAGAACAAGCGGTAGAGAACTCAGACTCCTTCCCTATGATTCAGGTGCCAAATCCTAACCCTGGAGATGATGGCGAAGCAACTATGTATGTGTTTAGGCCATGGACAGCCGATGATGTACGGAGAGCGGTAGAAGGAATTCCGCATCCAAGAGTTAAAGTACTAGACTTTGTAGCCGGGGTGAACGGCTTAATTGACAGCTATCGACTTAATGGACTGGAAGTAGAGAGAGCAGTTAGACAGATACTTGGACCCGATTGGTGTATGATTTGTGGAGATTGGAGGGGCACTGCTGATGATGGACAGGTTCTTGCCCCAGCGAACGCAGATTTAATCGTCCGAATTCAAGCGCTCTTAGGCCGAATACAAGGACGTTATCGGGCGAGGCCCGATTGGACTGAAGTTAATAGGTATGTTCAGAAAGACGACGAGGATGTAGATCAATACTATCACCGACTAAAAGAGGTCTTTGATAATCATAGTGGTGTACCACCCCCTCAAAATATGCAAAATGACTCGCCTTATGAACAGCAGTTAAAGAATGCGTTCCTAAAAGGATGTCTGCCTCAAATCTCAGAGTTCGTTACTAAGCATATGATAGATCACCACACTTCTCGTTTAAATGCAACCCAGGAATATGCACGTCACGCTGAAAAACTTTTTAAACAAAAGAAAAAGGAAAAAGCCAGAACAGCAATGTTTTCTTTAGATGAAGACGGGACAGGCATGTTTGTATTTGACAGTAATACAAGAGGAGGAGACAGGGGCCGAGGTAGAGGCCGAGGAAGAGGCAGGGGAAGAAGAAATGTGGATAGACGAGAGGTGGAATGCTGGAAATGTGGTCAAATGGGACATTTTGCTATAGAATGTACTAAAACGAATTTAGAAAAACGGAACTTCTCACCAAGAGGAGATGATCAAGCATGACTAGAAAGTGAACAATTTACTTGGGAAGACAGCGTTGAGGAAAGAGAAGAGATGGTTTTGAATATTGAACATGTAAATATGATGTTACGAAAGGAAGAGAGTCCAGAAATTGTGCTACTTGTCAAAGGTACAGAGGTGAAGTTTTTGTGTGATTCTGGAGCCGCTAGAACTTTACTCCCTGGAGTAAAGTACCTGGAGTTTTGAAAAACTAATTCCCATGTTTATGTGCGGTCAGCTAACAGGCTGATAAACAAAGAGGTCTTATCTAAATTAACATGGCTAGAAGACCCCGAGACAGGAAAAAGTGTGAAATGCCAATTTGTGCTGTCTAGTGCCTGCCCATGTAATTTGTTAGGGAGAGATATGATGCAAGCATTGAGCATTGCAGTGGTGCCGACCCAAAGAGGGGTCAAAGCATTAAGAATACATGACAGTTGTGTGATTGAGGGAGAAGATGTTCCTCATTACTGGTATAGTCTGGATTTAGTGAATACGGGTCCTGGGAGTGTGACGTCATCTCTCATCAAAACAGTCAGAAAGAGAGTGCCGCCTGGTACCAAGATAATGAACTCGGATGAGTTACATTGTACATTATTTTACAGCATGTCTAAAGGGTCCGAATCACGTTATGAGGAACAACTATCCAAATTATCACAGTCTCAGGTACATATTACCACTCTTTACTGGGACGACAAGGGAAATTACGCAGCCCAGTGTGTGTTGCCTTCTGATGCACGGAAACTGTTCCGTGCCGGAGGAACACCGCATGTGTCGATTTCAAGGGACAGGCAAACTATTTGGCAGGACTTAAGCAAATTAGTTTTGAGGGGGAGAGCAGCAACGGACTGGCAGTCGCAAGGGAATGGAGACAGTTACAGCCCTGATCAAGATATTTTCTCGAGAACTCTGAACTGGACAACCCATGCGAAAGTTGCAACACATTTAGATGGCAAGGACAAACCTAGACACGATTGACATATGTTTACTTTAACGGAGGAGCAAGAGGAGACATTAAGGGAAGTTCCAGAATGTCTCTGGTCTAAAGGGAAAGCAGATGTGGGGCTAATAAAGGGTATTCAGCCAATCGAGATAACAGCAAAATCCACCTTTAGACCACATCAGAGACAATACCCATTGAAACCAGAAGCTGAGGAAGGCATAGATCCAGCGGGTGTTATAATTCCTTGTTTAGATTCACCATGCAATACCCCTCTCTTTCCTGTTAAGAAGTCACCTCCCTCTTCCGGGTGGAGGATGGTACAAGATTTACAAGCTGTCAACAAAGCAGTGATACCTAGGGCCCCCACAGTACCAGACCCACACACTCTATTAAACGATTTGAGACCGGCAACTAAAGTATTTTCTGTGGTTGACATTAGCAATGCATTCTTCTCAATACCATTGCATCCTAATAGTCAATTTTGGTTTGCGTTTACTTATAAACAGAAACACTATACCTATACACGAATTCCACAGGGGTATTGTGAATCTCCCACCATCTTCTCTCAAGCTATGTCTGCTAACTTGGCCAAATTTACACCACCAAATGATAGTCAGATCCTTCTTTATGTAGATGACATTTTAGTAGCGTCAGATTCAGAGGAGAATTGTAAGAAGGACACACTTGCATTGTTGAAGTTCTTAGCAGAACAAGGACACCGTGCAAGCAAGGACAAATTACAATTGTGGCAGAAAACTGTTATATATGATTTTATTCAGGACACATGAAGATCCATAGTACAATGTATAAAAAATAGACTCAATACATAAATAACATAAATAACAACAGAAAGCACACCAATGCATGAATGAAAAAATAAGAGATCAGCATACAACACTTGCAGTATACAAAGATGCCCTCCAATGTCTCCAGAGTGTGGATGAGAACCTGACAGAGCTAAACCTAGGCTTGACCAATGCCTGAATAATACTGTTTTGTTATGCTGTCACTCTACATATAAAACGATACATCAAATTCCTAATTAAAGCATGACAGGTAGGCACACCAACATTTACAAACATTTGACTGGCACTAGACCATCTCGGTATTCTGAGAAGCATCCGCATTCCATCATTATACGCCACAGTTAGTTTTTTCATATTGCTTTTTCTGTAAGCACGCCACAAATGGGCAGTATATAGCGGGGTACAGAATGCTCTAAATAGCGCAACCTTTACAGCAGTAGAACACATGTTAAATTTACGTGCAAGCATATTGGCTTGACCATACATCTTACGACACTGTCTTTTGATGTTTTTATCATCTGACAAATCATTAACAAAATGGTGGCCTAAATACTTCACATCATCACATACTTTAAGAGCAGTACCAGATAAAAAGAAATCAGGAAATACCAATTTCCTGTCTTCTTTGCCTCTGACAATCATAATATTACTTTTATTTGCATTATATCGAATATCAAAATCCACACCGTATTGGGAACAAACCTTCAAAAGTTGTTGTAAGCCAGCACTATATGGGCAAAATATAACCAAATCATCTGCATACATAAGGTGATTAATGAGACTATTGCCAATCACACATCCTGTATTGCATGCATTCAACTGCTGTGACAATTCGTCCATATACACATTAAAAAGAAAAGGAGATAGGATTCCACCTTGGCGTACACCGTTACCAACATAGAAAGGTTCTTACACAGAATCCCCCCATTTCACCTGCATAGACTGATGAGCGTACCAGTAGACTAAGATTCTAATAATGACTTTAGGCACTCCTCTATGATGCAACTTAAGGAACAGTTTCTGATGATTCACACGATCAAATGCCTTGGAAGCATCTATAAAACACGTAGAGTTCAAGCTACTATATCGGTCTAAAATTTCCTTTAAGGCAAATATACACATCAGTACCATGTTTACGTTTAAAACCGAATTGGTTATCTGTGGTAAGAATGTACTTTTCCAACCTGCTAAGGAGGATTTTCTCCAAGATTTTGGAAACAATGCTGGCTAAAGCTATGGGCCTATAATTGTCTATGCTGTTTATTTTGCCAGCTTTGTCCTTAAGAACAGGCACTAATAATACTGGTAAAATGGCTTCAGGCAGAGACCCATGGCCTAAGAATCCTGTCATACATATAGCAAGCAGAGTAATAAGTTTCCTGCTTGCATATTTTAGATGTTCAGCAGTTATTTTATCAGCACCACAAGCTTTGTTGTCATCTAAACCCAATACTGCAGATTGTATCTCTGCTGAATTAATAACCACATTTTCATTATTATAAACATATCCAACCTCAAAATTATTCCTCCCATTACAGTTAAATAACTCATTATAATGTTGTCGCCACATCTGACAGATAGCATCTGATCCACTGACTCCCCCAATATCTGTAGGCAAGGGCAACTTACTATTGTTCATGGCTCTAATCTCTTTCCAGAAATCATTATAGTTTTTATATTGTAACTTACATGCCAGAGACTGAGACCTCAGCGAGTTCTCATTCCTTTTGATGTATCGAAGTGCGTATTTAAAATGTGCATTTGCACGTTTCTTCTGTTCAAATAAAGGTCCCTGTCTGTCTCTACCAGACACTAACCAGGCTTTAAAAGCCCTCCTAGCTTCGGCATGAAGCCCTGCCACATGCTCATTCCATCCGGGCTTGATGTTCTGAAGCCCACACTGGAATTTATAAAAAGGCCTACAGGCAGCATGAAGTGATTTCACAATTAAATCGTATAAAACACATAAGTCATTAATATGTTGTGAATTTTTACAGTTAATATCACAACATTGTATGGCATCTTTAGGCAATGCAATGTTTCCCAGCAACCTATCAGTATTAATTAAATAATTTTGGACATCTTCTTCAGTTAGCTTAGACCAATCCAGTCTCCCTGTGTTGATGCTACTAGCCACAGTAGACAAAGCGGGTAGCTTCTCAACATTCACAGACAAAGAAAATGGTATATGATCATCATTTGCAAACTCATAATGAATCTCCATGGCATCCACTGAGTCATGAGCATCAGTTGTACCAACACAGTGATCTAACCATGAGGTAAGTACCTTGGTTACAATCTTACTCCGGAGGGAAAATGTTTGGATGAAAATCGAAAAACAGCTATTTTACAAGCACCGAAACCACGAACAAAGAAACAATTGATGTCGTTTTTGGGGGTAACTAATTTCTGTAGAAGTTGGATCTCGAATTATGCAGCCATTACCGCTCCTTTAACTGCGCTGATTTATGAGTCACCGATGGCAGCGTCGGACCTTTTAAAATGGACACCAGAAGCGGATAACGCTTTTGTGGAGATAAAACAGGTTTTAGTGGGCTCAGCTGTATTGGGGCTGCCAGACTATACAAAACCATTTACCCAAACTGTTGATTGTAAGGACGGGTACATGACTTCTGTCTTGACTCAAACACATGGGACAAAGGAGAGACCATTGGCCTACTATTCTACGAAATTGGATTCTGTAGCAAGAGCGTTGCCCCCGTGTGTACAAGCAGTTGTGGCGGCCTCTATGGCGGTTCAAAGTAGTGCAGCCTTAATACTGTTTCATCCACTCACTTTAAGAGTGCCCCATGCTGTGTCAGTGATCCTATTGCAAAACAATATTTCCTATCTGTCGCCATCTAGACATTTATCTTGTATGACGGTATTATTTTCTCAGCCACATTTGACAATTGAGAGATGTAATACACTTAATCCTTCTACTTTAGTGCCTGTGGTCACAGATGGAGACTTGCATGATTGCCTCGCAGATATCTCTGAGAAGGTTCTGCCAAGAGCTGACTTGAAAGACACGCCCTATGATGATAGTGAAATCACAATGTATGTTGATGGGTCAAGTAGGAAGAATCCTGATGGAACAAATGCTACTGGGTATGCTGTAGTTACCCAAACTAAAGTTTTACAAGCTAAACCACTTCCTAGAAATTACTCAGCTCAAGCCGCTGAATTAATCGCCCTCACAGAAGCATGCAAACTTGCAAAAGGAAAAGTTGTGACAATTTATACAGATAGCCAGTACGCCTTCTCAACTGTGCATGTGTTTGCACAACAATGGAAAAATAGAGGTATGGTTACGTCTACAGGAAAAGACATAAACCATAAAGATCTAATACTTGAATTACTTAACGCCATCCAGCTACCTCTGAAAGTAGCCATATGCAAATGTGCAGCTCACACTGGAAAAACAGACCCAATTTCACTAGGCAATGCTAAAGCTGATGTTGCTGCAAAGGAAGCAGCTATACAGGACATGTTAACACTATCAGATATGCCGAGCTATGTAGATGAGACAGTGTTGAGAGATATGCAGGATGTGTCCCCTAAATCTGAGAAGACTAGATGGTTGACAAACGGGGCAACCGTTATCAACGGATTATACAAATGACAAGATGGCAAGTTTATATTGCCAAATAATCTGTTTCGTTATGCGGCTGTATTGAGCCATGGATTGAATCATGTCTCAACAGGGGGGATGGTAGGACTGATAACGAAAGTATTTACAGCCTATGGGTTCATAAACTACTCAAAAAAAATGTGTTTAGCCTGTCCTATCTGTGGAAGACACAACACTCAAGGGAATGAGAGACCGAAGCGAGGACAGTTTCCAAAACCTCAATATCCATTTCAATACATATGCATGGACTTTATTGAACTAAATAAGTGTGAAGGAAGGAAATATTGTTTAGTTATTATTGACATGTTTACTAAATGGATTGAAGTATTCCCGAGCTCGACACCGGATGCTTTAACAGTGGCAAAAGCATTAGTAAAGGATATTATTCCAAGGTTTGGGATACCGGAAAGAATATATAGTGACAATGGAAGTCATTTTGTTAACAATACCATCACAATGATAGCACAACATTTAAGCATTAACTTAAAAAATCATTGTGCTTATCATCCACAATCAGCAGGTCTAATGGAAAGACATAATGGTATTTTGAAAAGTAAATTACGGAAGACCATGGAGGAGACAGGGAAGAATTGGATTTACTGTTTACCATTGGTTGTGTTGAATATGCACATTACTAAAACATCAGCAGGACTAACACCATTTGAAATGCTTTATGGAAGACCATATATAATTCCACAACTTAAGCCATTTATGAGGAATGATGAGGATTTATGGCAGAATACATGAAGAAAATGCTAATGGGTCAAAGAAGTTGCTTGTGCTAATTTTATTCCAGGTGATGCAGTGGATCAAACTTCTGGAGGAGTCAAACTAGGAGACTGGGTGCTGATTAAGGTCATTAAGAGAAAGAGCTGGTCAAGCCCCAGGTGGGAGGGACCGTATCAGGTACTGCTCACCACACCCACTGCAGTTAAAATAGCAGAGAGGATGTCTTGGATACATTTGTCACATTGTAAGAAAGTAAGGGAGATTGATGCAGGGACAGATTAGTTACTCACCACCGTCTTGAGGCACAAGGCTGACTACAAAGGGGAGTTTTTCTTTAAGGAAAGGCCCGTCTCAACCTCAGTGAAGACACCAACGGCCAACAGAGACTTAGGGTGTGAACTAAAATAGGCTAACAGGACAGGAGACAGTGAACAGGGAAAGGTAGATTCAAAATGTGGAATCCAGGTCCTTGTCTGCAATACTGTGGTGTCTGTGGTACTATGTGTAGCCTACTGCTGCTAATAATATTCATAGTAGTAGTCCCTATACTCCAGACAGATGCACCTAGTGAAAGTAGACACTATCATAGTACAGGACAGCTAACCTCAGGAATTACTGTATACTGCAATGAATGAAGTGACAGCTCTTTTACCATTGATCTCAGAGCAGAGTCTCACCAAGAGGAGGCGATCCCAGGTGCCAGGAGGAGCATTCGATCCTCATATTTACATAGATGGTATAGGGGTACCACGTGGAGTTCCTGATGAATATCCCTAATAACACCTCTCTAGATGGGAGCATAACAAAAGTTCTGGAGGGTCTTACATCTCTTTCAGAGGAGCTGGCAGAGAATTCCGGTGTTGAAGATCCTTTCACCCGTATGATGGAGAGCTGGTTCGGTCGGTGGAGCACATTCTTCTCGTCACTGCTGATATCTTTGGCCGTAGCAGTGGCAGTTCTCATTACTTGTGGTTGTTGTTGTATACCGTGTATTAGAGGCTTAATAACACGTTTGATTGACACAGCCCTTACCAGGACCATGTTGATGAGGACTATGACAGGATGAATGACCATGCTCAAGACACCTATGATAATGCCTATGTATGATATTCAAAGATGTTGAGTGAATTCACCATGACTCGTTTAATGAAAATCTGGCGAAGTGTTAAACGATGATATTGCCGACAAGCTTGAAGAAGTACAAACATTTTTGTTTTCTGTTGTTATTATTGTTATTTTTTATATACCTCTGCATATGATGATGTGATTTTATATTTTTCTACTATTATTTGTGATGCACAGACGTCGAATGACCACTTGATTGGGTGATAACGGGTTTCGCCCTATAGGGTTTTCCCTTTATGTCTGAATGCATTATTGCCATTTGACTGGATGATTTTATTTATTTTATGTTTTACTTTATATTAACCATGGTTTGATGTTATCATCTGTCTTTTCAGTTTATTCAGGGGGGAAATGTCATAGAAATTAAGGTTTGATGTTATATACTGAATAGTACAGATGCTTAAAGCAGATAACAGAGCCCCCCAAACTAAAACTCTAGGCTTCCTTTATCACCCTGGAGGAAGGGTGGGCATTGTTAAAGACTAGAGGGTGTTGGGGGTTTGGTTGATTTAAGAAAGATACTGTGTGAAGATTAGGGTGGAGACGCAAGGTCTGTTGACCATTTGGTTAACCCCTTTGTGAAGTGAACTTTTACAACATCTGAAGATCCTGTTATCTTTCAATCAGGGTTTATGTCGTAAACACGCACGCACACACACGCGCGCCAGGTATTTCAGAGGAGCCAATGAAGATGATCCATGAGACATTTGTATGCCTTTGTATTAGCCAATTACAGTCCTGAGCGCTGTTGTTTAAAATGGCTAGCAACATGGTTGCTAGTCAGACAAACTTTGTATTTCGATCAGACTTTGTCTCCTTGCTAGCAAGCATTAAACCATTGTTCTTACTTTCTTTGAATCCGAGACTGTGCATTACTTGAGAAATTATCCTAACACCAGGAAAATGTGTTTTTAGAGGATGGATGCTCATAAAATATTTGACAATCAGGTACATCCTCAAATGTTTGAGTATAAGTGTCAGTCATTTTTGATAGGGACTTGGATGGGCAAAATTCACAAATAAAATGTGTTAAAAAAAACATATCACTTTCCTCCTACATATCATTCCTACTACCATTCTTGTTTATTTTGGGGCAATCCTTTCTTTTTCCAGGGTTTTCCTCGAGCGATTGCTATATTTACCTCTGTCACCATCTTTCAACACACACCAGAGATTTAGGGTGGCACATTATCATGTCCCAAGGCAGTGTCTGTTCCTATTAATAAAAAGGTCCTCGAAGAGAACAGGCTTCTATTTGCTCACCTTACTTAATATACATACATTAATATTCAATTTTAATACACTTTTTGAGGGAATTCAAAGCCTATGCATAAATGAAAGCACTTATAACTAGATGACTATACCTTGGTATAGTACTATACCAGAATCAGAATGGGTTGTATTCGCCATGAAAATGTGCACAGAGAAGGAATATCCTCAGGTAGGAAGGTGCATACATTAAACTTATAGGAATCTTACATTTAAATATGAGGACTAACTATACTAAGGGTACATAACTAGCAATACTAAGTGGAATTAGAATTAAAGTCAAATATACAGTACAATTTATAATATATATATATTTTTATACAAATGGTACAAGATACAATTGTGTGATGCAGTACAAAAGGCAATGTGTTTTAAGGACATTAAGTCATTAAGTTAGTTAGTGTGAAAAAAAGTCAGTGTGAACCCTTGGCCTTGTTGAAGAGGCCAACAGCGGAAGGGAAGAAACTGTTTTTGTGGCGAGAGGTATTGGGCCGCAGCCTTCTGTCGGAGGGGAGTGTGACGGTGGTGGCTCCCCTTCCCAGATCTCTGTCACCAGAGTTTTGACATTCCCCAACACTCACTCACACCTGCACCTCATTTACCTGATTAGATGCTATATATACCAGCTTAGCTGTTTGTCCATTGCGAAGTATTGTTTGTTGTTACCTGCATTTCCGAGCGTTTACCAAGCCTATAGATATATGTGTACCAGACCTTTGTTCTCGCCTCGACTATTCTTCTGCTCTTCCCTTTGGATGCCTAGAACGGAGATAACGACCCCTGCCCGACAACTGTACCTGCTCTGCCTAGTCTCTGACATTCCTGCCAGCCCCTGTTCGACCCAAGCCTGTGACCCGACCATCCTTTGGATTTGCCTGCCTTGTTGTTTGCCTGTTGCCGACCTTTGCCTGTCTGACTACTCTGTTCATTAAAGCCCGCACCTGGATCGCTACCGCTACTCCTGAGTCTGGTTCATTAAAGAAGACTTCGCCACAAAATGGATCCAGCGGAGCTAAACAACGCCCTGTCTTCCCATGGCACGCTGCTCGGGGATCATGAAACACAGATCCGACATCTCGCTCGCTCCTTCGAGGAACTTGCCCGACTGTTCGAACGTTCGCCTCCCGTGGAAGCACCGGATCCACCGACCGCACCGGTGAGAACTGTAAAGCTGGCCCTACCGGAGAAGTATGACGGCGCTCCGGACCGCTGTGATGGTTTCCTGGTGCAGTGTTCGCTGTACTTTGCCCACCAGCCCACAGCCTTCGCAGATGACAGTGCACGCATAGCATTCCTGATAACACTACTCACGGGAAGAGCTCTACAGTGGGCGGCAGCGGTCTGGTCTCGCGGAGGGACGCTTACTCGATCGTGTCGGGAGTTCACACAACATTTCCGAGAGGTATTCGACCACAAGGACGATGGACGATCAGCCGGGGATCAGTTGCTAGCGCTACGACAGGGGTCCCAATCAGCCGCAGACTATGCTCTTCACTTCCGCACCCTGGCCGCGGCCAGCGGATGGAACGATGCGGCCCTACTCGCTGTCTTCCACCAAGGACTGAACGCTGACCTGAAGTCGGAATTAGCCTGTCGAGAGGGGACTGCGGATCTCGAACAGTTTCTTCAATTGGCTGTCCGCCTGGATAACCTGTTACGGACGAGAAGACCAACCAGGACATCTGCGCACAACTATAACCCTCCCCTCGCTGCGGCGCTACCGGAACCTATGCAGCTTGGCCGTGCGCAACTTACCATGGATGAGAGGGATCGGAGAAGGACGCAGCGGTTGTGTATGTACTGTGGAAATCCGGGGCACTACCGCGACCAGTGCAGACTCCGACCTGGGTCCCAGACGCCTACCACCTCGTTTTCGGTGAGTGAAACACAATGCCCTTTGTTGGTCAGCAAACAGATGACAGTCCCAGGGGAGATTATACAAAAAACCAGACAGTGGCCATTTCGGCCTTGGTAGACTCAGGTTCAGCTGGTAACTTAATGGATGCACATACAGCAGAACGTTTAGGCATACCACTCATTCCATGTAAACCCCCGTTGCACATACGTGCCATAGACAACAAGCCGATCGGGAAGGGACACATTACACATCGAACAGTGTTCATATCTCTGCGCATTGGAGTCCTTCATAGAGAAACCATATCACTGCTGATCATAGATTCACCCGGTACTGACGTTATCCTCGGTCTGCCATGGCTCACCTACCACAACCCAGCTATCTCCTGGACGACGGGCGAACTACAGTCGTGGGGGTCTTCATGTTCCACTCGATGTCTGACTGTCGAGTGTCGGGCTACCCAGATAGAGAGCCCTGTTGTGTCAGAGACTGTTACTGTTCCTCCCGAATATCGTGACCTGAGTGCTGTGTTTAGTAGGGCCAATGCCACACACCTGCCACCGCATCGCCAATGGGATTGTGCTATTGATCTTTTACAGGGAGCAACACCTCCAAGAGGTCGGATCTATCCCTTATCAGTGGAGGAGACTGAGTCCATGGAGGAGTATATACAGGAGGCTTTAGCCATGGATTTTATTCGTCCCTCCGTTTCCCCCGCAGCAGCCAGTTTCTTCTTTGTGGGGAAGAAGGATGGGGGTTTGAGGCCTTGTGTGGACTATCGGGGCTTGAATGAGGTCACAGTTAAGTTTCGTTATCCCCTACCCTTGGTACCGGCCTCTCTGGAACAGGTGAGGGGTTCTCGGTACTTCACCAAGCTAGACCTGCGTAGCGCCTACAACTTGGTCTGCATTCGAGAGGGTGACGAGTGGAAGACCTCTTTTGTCACTACCAACGGTCACTACGAATACAAGGTGATGCCGTACGGGTTGGCCAACGCCCCTTCAGTGTTCCAAGCCTTTGTCAATAAGATCCTGCGGCCATGTTTGAATCAGTTCGTGGTTGTCTACATTGATGACATTCTTATCTACTCACCAACCCTGTCTGCACACGTCTCCCATGTCCGACGAGTGCTGCAACTCCTACTCCAACACCAACTATACGTCAAGGCAGAAAAATGTGAGTTCCACAAGTCTCGAGTGGGTTTCCTTGGCTACATCCTAGACGCACAGGGCTGTAGCATGGATCAAAACAAGGTCAAGGCGGTGACCGAATGGCCTTGTCCGAAGTCAATTAAGGAACTGCAGCGTTTCCTGGGCTTTGCAAACTTCTACAGGAGGTTTATCCGCAACTTCAGTGCAGTCGCCGCACCGCTGACCTCGCTCTTTAAGGCGGCCGCACGGAAGTTACACTGGACCGATGCTGCCTCAGCAGCTTTCGACAAGCTCAAGGCGCTCTTCACCACTGCCCCTGTCCTGAGACACCCTGATCCCACCTTACCTTTTGTGGTGGAGGTCGATGCCTCCGAATCGGGGGTTGGGGCTGTCCTCTCTCAGCGTCAGGGCCAGCCGGCCAAGTTGTTTCCCTGTGCTTTCTTCTCCAGGAAGCTGTCCCCCGCAGAGAGGAATTACGACATTGGGAACCGGGAGCTGCTGGCTGTCAAGCTGGCCTTTGAGGAGTGGCGCCACTGGTTGGAGGGGGCCAGACACCCGTTTCTCGTGCTGACTGACCACAAGAACCTCGAATACATCCGGAGGGCCAAGTGTCTCAATCCACGTCAAGCTCGGTGGGCCCTGTACTTCGCGCGGTTCCACTTCACAATGTCATACCGACCAGGTTCCAAGAACGTCAAGGCTGACGCCTTGTCACGCCAGTTCGACGGTGCATCGGAGCCTCCCACCACAGGACCCATTGTTCCGCCGGCCTACCTATCTCCCCCATCCGATGGGACATCGATGGCAAGATCCAACAGGCCCTCCGTCGGGAACCCACGCCACCAGACTGTCCGGAGGGACGCACCTATGTTCCCACTGCTTTGAGGCGGCAACTGATGCTCTGGTTTCACTCCTCTCCAGCATCTGGGGCATCCAGGGATTCAACGCTCTGTCACGCTGGCCAGGGAGAGGTACTGGTGGCCGACACTGATATCTGATGTAACCAACATGGTCCGGGCCTGCAGAGTCTGCGCTCAGGCTAAAGCGTCAACTCCCTGCGGGACTTCTGGAACCCCTTCCTGTCCCGCAACGCCCATGGTCACACATTGCCCTGGACTTTGTTACCGACCTGCCGAGTTCCCAGGGTCACACCACCATTCTAGTCACAGTGGACAGGTTTTCCAAGGCCTGTAGACTAGTGCCCTTGAAGGGGCTACCCACGGCTTGGGAGACCGCCATGGCACTGTTCACTCATGTGTTCAGGTATTACGGGCTGCCCGAGGACATCGTGTCAGATAGGGGATCACAATTCACCTCCAGAGTGTGGTCTTCCTTCTTCCGCCTCCTGAACGTCGGGGTAAGCCTCAGCTCAGGATACCATCCCCAGTCTAACGGACAGACGGAACGGCTGAACCAAGAAATAGGCCGGTTCCTACGATCATACTGCAGCCAGCAGCAACAGGACTGGTGTCAATATCTGGTCTGGGCGGAGTATGCCCAAAACTCTCTAGTGAGTGCTTCCACAGGACTTACGCCTTTTCAATGCGTCCTGGGATATCAGCCTCCGTTGTTCCCATGGACTGGGGAGACTGTCAATCTGCCTTCGGTTGACTCTTGGATGCAGCGCAGCGAGGGGGTCTGGCAAGCGGCCCATGTCAGGCTGCAAGGGGCTGTCCGTCGACAAAAGATCCACGCTGACCGACATCGGCGTCCTGCGCCACAATATGCCGCTGGTCAAGAGGTGTGGCTGTCAACGAGAGACATCAGGCTCAGACTACCGTGTCGCAAGCTCAGCCCGAGGTACATCATTCCCTTCAAGATCCTCCGTCAGGTCAATCCTGTGGCCTACCGTCTGCAACTCCCCCCTCAGTACCGCATCTCGCCCACGTTTCATGTCTCCCTGCTCAAACCGGTGGTTGGTGGTGGAGGCGTGCCCGTCCATGCTCCTCTCTCGGCTCCTGCTCCGCCGCCTCCGCTGTTGCTGGATGACGGACCTGTGTACGCCGTACGGACTCTGCTCCAATCCCGACGGCGTCTGGGTCGCCTTCAATATCTGGTGGATTGGGAGGGTTACGGGCCTGAGGAGCAGTCCTGGGTCCCGGCGGCAGATGTGCTGGACCCCTTTCTGATCTCGGACTTCCATAGCGGGGCATCCTGGCGAACCCGCCCCCGCCCCCGTGGTCGGCCTCCCCGCCGTGGTTCTGCGGCGTCGGTTGCCGCCCCTGGTACTGTGACGGTGGTGGCTCCCCTTCCCAGATCTCTGTCACCAGAGTTTTGACACTCCCCAACACTCACTCACACCTGCACCTCATTTACCTGATTAGATGCTATATATACCAGCTTAGCTGTTTGTCCATTGCGAAGTCTTGTTTGTTGTTACCTGCATTTCCGAGCGTTTACCAAGCCTATAGATATATGTGTACCAGACCTTTGTTCTCGCCTCGACTATTCTTCTGCTCTTCCCTTTTGGATACCTAGAACCGGAGATAACGACCCCTGCCCAACAACTGTACCTGCTCTGCCTAGTCTCTGACATTCCTGCCAGCCCCTGTTCGACCCAAGCCTGTGACCCGACCATCCTTTGGATTTGCCTGCCTTGTTGTTTGCCTGTTGCCGACCTTTGCCTGTCTGACTACTCTGTTCATTAAAGCCCGCACCTGGATCGCTACCGCTACTCCTGAGTCTGGTTCATTACAGGGAGTGACTGAAACAGGGAGTGTCCAGGGTGGAAGGAGTCAGCCACAATCTTCCTTGCTTGCCTCAGTGTCCTCGAGGTGTGCAGGTCCTCAAGGGTAGGCAGATTGCAGCCAATCACCTTCTCAGCAGTGTGGATGATACGCTGCAGCCTGCTCTTGTCCTCAGCAGTGGCAGCAGCGTACCAGATGGTTATGGAGGAGATGAGAATGGACTCAATGAATGCTGTGTAGAAGTAGCCTGGCTCTCCCCACCTACGTACTTCCGCTCAATTTAGATTTTGCTTCTGTAGTACGTCTGGTGCTTCGGTATGCATTTCAGATCTTGGAAATAGATTTTCTATTTGGCCCAATCAGTGAACAGAGGGAGTGGCTGAGAACGATAACGTTGATGTTGCGCGCTAGTTTGTGTTGTAGTTCCGTAATGGCGGCGGAGAAAGATGCGAGTGAAGCCATTCGGTCCGTTGTGGCAACACTGCAGAATATCCAGAAACTAAAGCCGGAGCAAGAACAAGTGTTGCTGAGTTTTCTTGGTGGCAATGATGTTGTGGCCCTTCTCCCCACGGGGTTTGGGAAAAGTTTGATTTTCCAGCTACGGCAGCTAGCCTGTTACAGTAGTGGTGAAGGAGTTGGCTAAGGCGAACGCTAGCTATTGGTTATGGCAGATCAGAGTGGCTCTGGGCAGCTCCAATAGTTTTAAACTTCAACAGAGTACCCACCTACAAGGAAGTCAACATTTGTCAATGGCGTGAGGCCAGACTCTCTGTACAAATTAAATGTACGAGGGTCTGGTTAGGACCAGGCTAGTGTAGAAGTGCACCATGATTGTCTTTGGCAGGTTGAATTTCTTCAGCTGCCGTAAGAAATGCATCCTCTGTTGTGCTTTCTTGGTGAGGGAGCTGATGTTCAGTTCCAACTTGAGGTCTTGGAAGAGGCTATAGTGCCCAGGAAGCGGAAGGACTCTGCAGTGTTGACAGCGGAGTCGCACAGGGTGATAGTTGTGAGTGGGGCTGTATTCTTCCTGAAGTCCACAACCATCTCCACTGTCTTAAAAGCATTGAGCTCTAGGCTGCACCAGGTCGTCAGCTTCCCACCTGTAATCAAACTCGTCCCTGTCAGAGATGAGCCCAATGAGGGTGGTGTCGTCCGCAAACTTCAAGAGTTTGACGGATGGATAACTGGAGGAGCAGCTGTTGGTGTACAGGGAGAAGAGCCAGGGGAAAGGACGCAGCCCCGAGGAGATCCGGTGCTGATGGACCGGGAGTCAGAGACGCGTGTTCCCAACTTAACGCACTCCTTCCTTCAGACAGGAAATCTGTGATCCACCTGCAGGCATATAGCCAATCTTTTCTTCCATACCAGTCTGTTTGAAACGATCTGACATTTTTGTCCCTTTTGCTGCAATAGTCCATCTAAGTCTGGCGTAGACCTCCCTCTTGCCTTTAACTCCTTTTTTAAATTAAAATCGAGGAATGAAGTGTCCGCCGATTTTCCCGTAACACACACCGTCCGATAATTAATACTGTTACAATAGCTACAGTATCTGAGCTAGGATCTGGCAGCGCCCCCAATCAATAAAATGTTTTGTCATTGAGATTTGTTGTCTTTGTGCGTAACTGCTACATTTGTCATCGTTACATCTAAACAATTGGAACAACACAGATATTACATATATAAATCACAGAATAAACAGTAGTAAATACAAGTTTATTAAATAAAAATAAACATTTTCACGTTTGAATTTTGGCAGGGTAGGCCATGCCTACCCAGACCGCACAACACTCCCTGTTGGCTCTGTAGGCAAACTACAGGGGGTCCAGTAGAGGGTCTGTGATGGATGTAAGGTGTGCCAGCACCTTCGATAAGCTCGAAAGACTTCATTACCACAGAGGTCAGGGCGACGGGTCTGTGGTCTTCCTTTGTTTAGTTGCATTTTTCTAGTCATTTTAATAGAAATATATTGCTTCATTCCATACAATATGGTTCAAAGAATACTTAATAACTTGTAGTAAGACAATCTTTCCAAAACTGCTTTTGTACAGACAGAGGGTTTGTTATCAATCAACATAAGTTGGGACACCTGTAGTCAGTCAAGGCTTAGACCTTCCTATAAACGTCAAGCTCTAGTAGTAGTAAAAAAATAAATAGTAGGCATACTTCCTATATGCTGCAGTCTCCAGTACCCCACAAATCTTCCATCCGGATGTTTGGCCAACCAACACCTGCCCATTCCCAATCCACTATGCCCATGGGTCATTGCCTCATCCTAGTAAGTTTAACCCAACACCCTCTTCCCCAACCCTCTTCTAAAATAATTGACTCCTGGTCTCCTCAATCCACTCCTTCTGCCACTGGAGAGCCAAACCCTCCATCCTGTTGAAAGGTAACAGCACATGACCCCTCCTCTTCACTATCACAAAGTATATGCCCTGTCCACTGTCTCATTTACAGTAACACCACATGTGCCTAGACCCAGAGAACCTTAAATTAAAAAACCTACCCTGCAACAAAGTTTTTATATTTTTAACTCTCTTCTATCAACAGATGACACCATCGCACTTACTCTCCACAGTGTCTCCCACCTGGACCAGAGGAACACATACATTATATGGAAATGCTGTTCAGCTGGATGCTGGACCTGCTATCCACCACCAGACACATCATCTCCACACTGACTATAACTCCCATAATTGGAGCAGTGGCACCTCCAGACATTTTACATAGGGGTGGCCTGGGAGGGGCAATAAAAATCAAAAGCAACTAGAGACGGTAAAATTTCAGTGGAAATTGTAGGGTGTGCTTGCTTGTGTCAGTTGCAGATGGGTCCGTTTAATAACACATTTTTACAACTCATATATCTGTATATTTTATATAAAAATGGCTACTTATTATTTATGAAGATTGTATAGATTTAAAAGCATACATGTGTTGCTGCTCATTTACAATTCAAAATACAATTAATTTCCCCTGCAAGAGGGAATAATGATAAGCTATAGCAACCTCAGTTGAAAAGTTGTATCAAACGAAGATATTGGGCTACTGTATCCGGTGTAAAAATGATCCTAACCTCTATGACTTAAACGTCACCTTAAATGTTTCCCTTCTAGTGATATTTTCAAGAATTTAGCCCACTCGTATTGCATTGACCCACGGCTATGTTGTGACAACTTTTCATAATAAAAAAATTAAGTGAAACATTTTCTTTATCCGTCTCGTGCTATCTTAGGGTCGTTTTGACCCACAGCTATGTTGTGACAACAAAGGATAAAGGGACAATCCTCACACAAACTATCAAAATGATTTTAGATTTTCGAAACGGTTTGATTGGTACAGCCAATCAAAATCTGTGGCAAAGCCGGCAAACAGGAAGTTGGGTCGTATATCTCAACAAATCATTGATGGATTCAAAGCTGCATCTACTCGGAACCCTGTTTTGAGAATGTCTAAAATGTTCAAGTTCAAGTTCAAGGTATCTTTATTATCCCCGAGGGGCAATTTGTTGTACAGCCAGCAGTAGAGAAAGATGGCAAACATATAACATATAAGACAACAAATAACACAAACAGATCACATATTTACATGTGGTAAGACTGATGGCAGCAGGCATAAATGATTTCTTCCACCGGTTAGTTCGGCAAGGTGGAAGCCTGTATCTGCGCCCTGATGGCAGCAGGGTAAAATGTTTTTAGTTCATTAACCTGCTTGGCCACCTCATTGCTGCTTGCAGCTATATTTATATATATATGTATTACTTTCATCACTTGTATTATTGTTTTTATTATTATTCTTTATTGTTTTTACTGATTTCATGTAAAGCACATTGAGCTGCACTTCTTGTATGAAATGTGCTAAACATGAGGCAACATTTTGGCGAAACTGTGTTCATAAAATGTAACGAGTAACAACACATTGTAGAAGTGTAGCGGAGTAAAAGTATAGATAATAGCTGCAAAATGTAACGGAGTACATAAGTATGCACTATTATTTTTTACTTAAGTAAGGTACAGATACGTAAAAATGTACTTAAGTACAGTAACAAAGTAAAAATAGTTTGTTACATTCCACCACTGGTTTTAAATGTGTGAAAAAATTGAATTCAACTTGATTACTGAGAATTAAAAATCATGAACCGCAGCGTAAATTGATAGCTCAAGAGGATACACATGCCAACGAGGCCAAACCAACTCAAACCAAGGACCAACGTTGGACCACTCAAGAGAAATGCATTGACCAGGAATCGAACTATGGCCTCCCATGAGGCAGGTGAGAATTCTACCACTGAACCACCAATGTGTTCAGTTAGACTGATTTAGTTTGAAAGCAGCCTTGAGACTAGGTTGGTTTCTGAGTAATGAAAGTCTGATTTATTGGATATGAGTGTTTATAATCTGCCACCCTCCGTGCAGCGATTAGCACACAGCACGCTCCGTCAGTGCGCATGTGTGTCAAGCTGGGAGAGTGCTCACCCCTGAAGCTGGGGACATGTCACCTACGCCTGTCATATCTGAACAAGCATCTCATTCTGACTCAGACAGACAAGGGAAGCTTCCATCCTAGACTAACCTGCAACCCTGAGACCACTGAGTGGACTGTCATGTCAGCACATGATGATATTATTTGTGTTATTCAGATGCTTTAAAGGGGTCACGTAAGCTAATGTTTCAGCATCAAGCCTACAGCAACTCCCGAGGGACAAAACACCCTTGTCCGTTGTCACATTGAAAGGTCTGCTACAGTAGGCTATCCTCAGGATTTGCAAGCTAGCTAAACTTATAATATACAGGGAACTACACTGCGACCGAAATGGTTGCATTTGCAACCTTTTGAAATGCCATTGCGACCAAAATTTTTAATGGGCCGCAAATGTATCTGATTATTTTTGTGCTTACCTTAGGTTTCAGGCAATATGCTATGATTTATTATGAGCATTTGTTAAAACAGTAATGTGTATTTTAAGAATAAGGCTTTAGCCCCGCGATCTCCCCCGCCCCCCTCCCGAAATGGTGTAGCCAGTAGCCTAAAGTAAACTACCTCTTGTCAAGACGGAAGCAGCAATTGCACATAGGCTCCTCAAATCTGACGTGTTCAAATGAAGCGGACAATTCGCCATGTGAGTGAGAATGATACGAACATATGAATTTCGACACCAGTGGCTCGAAGAATACTATGGATTACAGGTGCCAATTCCAGCATATAAGTGGTATTGCCAAACTTTTTCGCCAGCGCAAGGCGCAACGTGTAGCCTATTGAAAAGTCTAATGTTTTTGTATCGCTTCAGATTCCTCACTACATAACATGTGGTTTTCATTACAGTTTACTTAAGTGTTCAAAAATTAAATAAACCTCATAAGGTCTGTGAAAAGGTAGTATTGCCAGGCAAATGAGGCAATAGGCCTACTTGTTTCAAAATTATTATTGGGTGTGTGCCGCCTTCGGCAAGGAGCACAACCTTTGTTATCTCACATATATATTTATTATTTTTATTATTTATTTTTGCCCCCCTAAGCCTCGGTCAATATTTGGACTACATAGAGAACGTCGGTGTCAAAAGTTTAGTCTTGGTAGCGATTGAGGTGCTATTACTTTTATTTAAGTTCCGTTGCACAGTTTAGGAGGATACAACGTTTTTGTGGCAAAAAGTGTCTGTTGTCGGCAAAGGGTACTCAGTTCTAGCCTACTTCACTGCGTCAGAACACTCTAGCAACGAGGCATGGATACGACGTGCATAGAGACTGTTGCACAGCAAGGATGGTATCTTGCCGCCCCCCTAAGCATCCGTCAATATTTGGATTACTTAGAAAACATCTGGGGCCCGTTCTCCGTACGTTGCTAACTCAGTTAGCTGGATTTGATTGTTGACGATTTGTCATGATCTTGGATTGTTCGATTCTTCGTAGCTCATCCTGGACTTGCTGTCATAGCAACAGGTCCGCAAGCTTAAACCTGCTCGGGAGCAGGTTCATTTCATGTAAACAGGATTTGATTGAGGCTTTATAAGCAGAGGTGATACAGGAAGTCTGTCACAGCCATGGATTGCCCGTTTTTACGAGAGGAACCTGTTGCGGAAGATCCAATGATAGTTAGAAGAGCGTTTCGAATGAATCCCGTATTGCGTGATAGACAGACCCTTTAGGACAGCGCAAATCCATACTACATGAGAGATATCGGTTTTCTTGCGAGGGTGTCATTCATTTGATACATCTTTTGGAACAGCAAATTAAATGTTCGAGTCGTCGTAGTCGGGCTTTAACCACAGAACAAACTGTGTAAATTGCCCTGAGATTCTTTGCATGTGGCACGTTTCTCTACACCATCGGAGATGCGGAGAACTTGGCGAAAAGCGCTGTCTGACGCACAATTCGCAAAGTGTACCTGGCGCTCCAGCAGTTGCTACGGGGTTTTGTGGTATTCCAAAGCCACTTAACACCCAAGGTCGTAAAACAGAATTTCTACGCAATTGCAGGTAGCCCACTTAAAATATTGTTAGGAAGATCATGCAATCATGACCCATGCCAATAAGTAAACTTGGGTCCCCAGGCTTCCCTAATGTGATTGGTGCCATAGACTGCACACACATCCCCATCAAGGCCCCAATGAAGGGGATTTCGTCAACAGAAAGGGGGTTCACAGTGTAAATGTGCAGGTAAAGTAGCCTACTATAAGAATTCCTAATATTCCAGATTAGTAATATATTACATTCTAAAAAAGGACAAATATGCAGTTGACTGACTAAAATCCCTTAGATGGTGTGTGACTCTATGTACCTAATCACGAATGTGGAAGCAAAATGGCCTGGATCTATGCATGACTCCAGAATCTACAGAGAGTCACATTTATGCACATCATTTGAACGTGGTAAGAATAAATAGACATGTCATGGTCATTGTATTACATACTAATACTGCCCCTAACAGAATAGTGTTTTCCACTATACAGGTGACTATGACGGGCTCCTGCTTGGAGACAGGGGCTATGCCTGCAGGCAGTATTTCATGACGCCATTCCCTGACCCAAACCCCGGAACACAAACCCATTTCAATGCATCCTTGAGCAGAACAAGGGCACGCATTGAAATGACCTTTGGCCTACTAAAGGCAAGATTTCAGTGCCTGAAAGGTCTTAGCATGTGCCGTGTTGCACAACATCGCTACCATGCGAAAGGAGAGAACCCCTGTGGTGGAGGTGCCTCCAGATGTGCACCTGGACCAACCCAGTGGCAGAGCTGCACGACACAGAATCGTGGAGCACCATTTCCAAATATAACTGCAAAGCAGTGATGCGGATTCCTCCAAACATTGCGAACCATTGAAACATTTATATTCTTGACAAATTGTAACTGTATAGAAAAATCAATACTGCAGTATTACCAATGGGATACCATCAAGATCCACAAGGGCCTTTAATTCAAGCCAAGAAGGGAAAGGAGGGGGCTTGGTGAGCCTATCCATTCCAGAAAGCCTTGTATCTTTGTGCATCAGGGTGTGGCCTGTAGTGCCACCTATGGGTAATGGTGGGCCATTTGTCATGTGCTAGTTACTCTTGGCCTATACTATCATTGTTTCAGGATTTTTAGAACTTTTTACCATTGCAAACAAAATCGGAAATGCTATACCATCAAGATCCACAAGGACTTTCAATTCAAGCCAAGGAGTGAAGGGTGGGGGCTTGGTCAGCCCACAATCTCCTCAAATGTGGGAAGATTGGACAAAAATTGAAGGAGGAGTAGTGACAAAACGTGTTCCCTCAATCTTTCTTGGACAGAAAAATCCAATATGGCGGCTGTTATAGGTTCTTGAGGCTTTTTGGTTCCTCATGAGAAATAAGGCATATTTGATGAATGTTTTTATTTTGGGAACACATGGGATGCAAATGGAATCACTTTGAAAATTGTCAATTGGGGCGTGGCCTGTAGCGCCACCTATGGATAATGGTGGGTCATTTGTGGTTTGGTAGTTACTCATAGCCTATACTATCAATGTTTTAGGATTTGGAGAACTTTTTACCATTGCATACAAAATCGGAAATGCAAGACCATCAACCAACATCCACGAGGCCTTTGCTAAAGACCAAGGAATGAATGGGGGGTTGGTCAGCCCACAATCTCCTTAATTGTTGTGTGTGCGTCTTGCCAAGACCGCGCGTGTGTCAAGGGAAGGCTGAGTGTGTGAGAATGTGGAGGGCGCGCGCGCAGAGGAGCAGAGAGACTTTTTCATTCTAAATTTCACTAGAAATTAGCCCAGCTAGCATGTTTCAAATATTCACCAAAAATCTACTTTTCATCTTACAGTCAACTTTTTCTCAGATTTGTGTACTAAACATTCTCAAGAGTCTTCATATGAACTTGTGATTGAATCAGAGTATCAGTTTTTGACTGGCTGATGTGTAAAGCATTATTTTAGCGTTAGCGATAAATGTGATTTGCTGTATATCAATCATTTTTCGAGATATGAACTGGCCTTTGCACATGGTAACATGTTGTAGTATCATTTCAACGATATACCAAGTTTGGTGTTGATATCTCAAAGATTTGCTGAGATTTGATAAAAACCTGTTTAGTGGCTTTTCTGCTGAATTTGATTGGCTGTCAGGGACAAACGAGTTCGAAAATCGGAACGCCATGGCATAAGTTTTATGAGGCTTGGTCTGAAGATCATCTCTGGCAAGTTTGAAGAAGACTTGACAAAAATTGGAGGAAGAGTAGGCTTGATAAAACCGGAAATTGCGGAAAATCTATATAACCGGAAATTGACGTTGAACTCGTCTTGATCCAGGGAAACCAATGGTACCTCATTTTTGAAAATCAGTCATACGGTTCAAAAGTTGCGTATGGAAACAAAAGTCCAACTTTGACCCATTGGTGGCGCTAGAGTGGTACAATTGGAAACATGAAACTTGGTGTCCTTAATGAGTGTGCTAAATTTCACAAAAAGTTATCTAAGGGGTCTAGGGGCTGCCATAGACTCCCATTGCACCAGCATAATAATAATAAGAAAGCCATTGTAGGTGGTGAATCGTACAGTCCTTAGACGCGTGTGTTCGTCAACGGCGCGGGAGACACCACTGTAAATCTGGTTGAATGTTCAGGGAGATAATAACTCGTTAATATCTGACTCCAATTTTAAGAATGTGCACAAGTACGTTACCTGTAACCTTGAGCGCCAAACAGTTAATTACATAAAACTCTGACGTAGGTACACATCGTCTGCTGGATCAGAGCATCGACCCTAAAGTATGCGTGTTTACTAAACAGCCGTTTATCTCTGCTATAATATGGAATTTAACCAAGGACCTAGCATGTAAATCGACACTGTAAAGTGACTCAGAGGCCTTAAGTTTAAAACGTACACTAAGGCTGCGTCCCAATACTCCCACTTCACCCTAGCACTTCACACTTCACACTCCGTTTGCGCGTTCGCGTGAAGTGAAGTGGTGCCCCAATTCTCTTAGAACGAAGGGGAAGTGTTGTTCAACCCTTCAAACAATCCCTTCAAACGGAGTGCGATCAGAGTCACACTACGGCTGAAGGGAAATATCACATTTCCCAGGATGCCTTGCGAACACCTTGGTAACCGACTGACTCCAAAAAATAAGTTTACAAATGTTGTATATCTTCGCAAATAACTATTAAAAAAATGTGAAACACATCGGGATATCTAGCTGATCATTATGCAAAATAATATTCCTTACAGTTGAGTAGAATACGATTGTTAGAAAAAGATCGCTATTTCACAAATGAACGTCTGTCTATGCAGCTGAGAGTAGCCGAGTAACGTTAACGTTAGCTAACGTTAGGATGTAAAAAACGCAATTTTATTATGACAGGTGGGTAAATATGTTTGCCAAAACCTGAAGACCTGACGTGTGTTCAAATTCGCAAACATAGGAATACTGTTTGCCTTGAGTTTTTGGCAAACGTAGCCTACAGTGGAGCTGGATATGAGCTAGTAATGACGCACGGAGTGGTGTCCCATTTTGTAGGTAAAGATTTCAATCACTTCACACTTCACACTCCGTTGTGAAGGGGCACACCCCAGTGAACGAAGTGTGAAGTGTGAAGTGCTAGGGTGAAGTGGGAGTATTGGGACGCAGCCCAAGAGTCCCTGTTTATAAGTAGTTAATAGCCGTATCCACCCGGCTAGATCAAGGTTTACACCGCCGTAGCGTGATAGATACGTTTCAAGGAGAACAAGCAACGTTTAAATGTGCAATAATCGTTTATTATCTAAATAGCAAGATAATCAATACAATGATGATAGAATATCATCAAATACAAACATACCTTCAGAGCAATGGTTAAACAAAAGGTATTCACAATGAAGACTAGATGCCTAAATGCACCGGAGCTGTATAGTACAAAAAACTCGAAGTATTGGTAAAAACGTTTCCTTATATCCACCCAACCTTGGCTAGAAATGGGGACACCGGCCATATGACAGAAAAGTGTTCTAACGCATACAAATTCAAATTGGATCATTGATCAAGGCGGCAGCAGACCAAGTGGTTTTCTTGCAAGGCAAGGGGATATGTTAAACACATGTTGGTCTTCTGCAAGCACAAACTCTGTAAACCCTGTAAAGGTACATGTTACAGTATCAACATTATTACTAGAATGTAATTGTTATGCGCACGCCTAGTGGCAGGGTGAGAGAGGAGGGTTAGAGGCCTTTCTCTAGGGTAACTTTTAAGATAAAACATTAGTGGCGCGGCGGCCTTGCACCTGGTGGTGATTGGGGAAGGGGAGTGATACTCTCCCGATTGGAGACCCGCTAATTAAGGGGAGGGGTTTATTGTTTTTAAACTCCCGGATGGCGGTAGCAAGGGGGAACCTCCGAAGTGGTCATAGCTACCTCCACCTTGCGATCGACCGGTTGTCCCCGACGTCCTACCACCCACACTCTCTTGGTGTACCCCCGCGCCTTGCACTGGATATCCACCAAAACATAAACGACGACCAACCGCGTGCGAGCTGTCCGCCAAACCAACAGCTGCGTGGGCTGTCCAGGAGACGGGGAGGGAGTAGCCATTGGCAAGCGGGTAAGAGACCTCTCCTTACTTTTACCACCGGTCGGGGCCCGCCGCTGTTAGCGCTGTGTTTAGCCTTATTTGTTCACCTAGACGAACGACGACCGTAACAATTGGGGGCTCGTCCGAAACGTAATGCCGAACTGTTGGGGCTAATTATATTAGCTAGCAGGGAGGGCGTTTGAGTGACGGAGTGCGTTGTGTTAGAGACAGCTGTTGTTGTGTTGGGCTTGTCGTTAGGTAGCGGATCTACTTTGCACTTTGCGAAGTCAGGAGCTGGGAGACGAGTGTTAGCTAGTGTTGGTAGCCTAGCTGGAAGTTGATTTGTTGACAGCAGTTGCTGTGCATTTTGAGCTGGTAGCTGTAAGCTTGCCAGTTGTGTGTTGACGGTCTGTGACCGTGCAAACTGGTCGTGATACGTACGGGGTTGGTCCCGGGAGCGTGTTTGCGTGTTGTGTAGAAGCCTGTTTTGTGGCGCAGGTCTTTTGCCGGTTGGAGACAGTTTTCTCAGTGGTGGTGAGTGCTGTGCTGTCATGTTGAGTGACTGTCAGGGAGATGATCTAGTGGGGTGGATGGCGTTGCACACCCGCCGAATGCTCCAACAGCTTACAGAAACTCAAATGTTGCAGTTTGCGGCAGAGCAAGAGGTAGAGGTGCCAGAAGGTACCCTGAAACCCGCACTGGCTGAACTTCTGATTGAAGCGCTGGAGTTGGAGGTGTTGTGGGCTGTGGAGGAGCGAGACAGGAACCTTCAGGCAGAAAGGGAGGAGCGAGACAGGAACCTTCAGGCAGAAAGGGAGGAGCGGCATAAGAATCTGTCGGCTCAGTTGGAGTTGGCGCGGTTGAAGGCCAACCGTGGGGGGGGGCCTTTGGAGCCCCGTTTTGATGTCCGTTCCGCCCTACCTCTGATGCCAGTATTCTTAGAGGAGGATGTGGATACCCTTTTTGAGGCTTTCGAGGTCGTGGCTCGGGAGGGTGACTGGCCCGAAGCTAAAGGGCCTCCGCTGGTGCGAGAGCGTCCTGAGGTAGTGACTGGAGAAATGACTGTGGGTGTGGTGCCCACGCTGCCCGTTCCAGGCACTAGCCTTTTATTAGGCAAGGATTTGGCAGGTTTCCAAGTAGGTGTGACCCCTGTTGTGGTTTTCACTCCACTGGAAGTCCCAGAAGCGCCGCCGCTGGGGCGAGAACGTCCTGAGGTGGTGATTCAGACCCGGAAAGCGGGAGCCCAAGCTGGTCAAGTGCCACCTCTGGTTGAGAAGAGGCCGGGGGTTTCGCCCTCTGCTGAGGAGGAGGACCTGGTCAGTCTGGCGGACACAGTGTTTGCTCAGGCTGTGGGGTGTGAGCATCTGTGTTCAGTAAAGGAAGACCCTAATCCTTCTCTGGCTCCAGTACGGGATACCACCATCTCCCGGGAGCGTTTGGTTAGCGACGGTCGGGTGATCGCGGAGGGGGTTGGCCCTCTGCCCCGAACCCGGAAAGAGCCGGACTATTTGTTGACCATTGAGGAGGTGGCCAAGCGGTTTCCCGAAGCGGTCCCTTTGCGTAACATCTGGGCGCCGATGATCAGGGAGTCGCGGCTGCAGTCTTTTTCACTTGTGGGGCTGCCCAAAGAGGTTCAGTCGGAGGGAGCCACCAGTGTCACCTCTGGAGGGTTCCAGGAGGTCAGGTGTGAGTTTGGGCTCCCACTGGTACTAGCCTCTGCCGATCACCCTGAGTTACAGGGGGCTCGTGAGAGGGGCCATCCGACCTTGCCAATGCGCATCTTTGGGGTGGAGTGCCCCAAGGACTGGGATGTGGCCATGCTTGGTCTTGTGTTTGCGAGACGTGATGTCCTGAACGTGGGAGGTGCTATTGTATGGGCCTACCCGGCGTTGTTCAGGGATCCGGTGGTGATGCCCATTGATGACGGTGGTTGAGGTGGAGATAGAACTCCCTTGGCCATGGTTTCTGGGATCCCCAGAATTATCGGACGTGATTTTTACCCGGACTGTGGTAGACTAATACTACTACTACTACTGACGATGGTTGTGTATTATGACTCCTTTTTATTGGACTCCTCTAGAGGTGGGGGAGTGAAAATGCGAAAAGTAAAAAAAATATTGGTGTTGTAGGATTCTTTTGTTGTCCTTTTCTCTTGAGGGGGGGAGGACTGTTATGCGCACGCCTAGTGGCAGGGTGAGAGAGGAGGGTTAGAGGCCTTTCTCTAGGGTAACTTTTAAGATAAAACATTAGTGGCGCGGCGGCCTTGCACCTGGTGGTGATTGGGGAAGGGGAGTGATACTCTCCCGATTGGAGACCCACTAATTAAGGGGAGGGGTTTATTGTTTTTAAACTCCCGGATGGCGGTAGCAAGGGGGAACCTCCGAAGTGGTCATAGCTACCTCCACCTTGCGATCGACCGGTTGTCCCCGACGTCCTACCACCCACACTCTCTTGGTGTACCACCGCGCCTTGCACTGGATATCCACCAAAACATAAACGACGACCAACCGCGTGCGAGCTGTCCGCCAAACCAACAGCTGCGTGGGCTGTCCAGGAGACGGGGAGGGAGTAGCCATTGGCAAGCGGGTAAGAGACCTCTCCTTACTTTTACCACCGGTCGGGGCCCGCCGCTGTTAGCGCTGTGTTTAGCCTTATTTGTTCACCTAGACCAGGGGTCGGCAACCCAAAATGTTAAAAGAGCCATATTGGACCAAAAAAACAAAAAACAAATCTGTCTGGAGCCGCAAAAAATGTAAAGCCTTATAATGAAGGCAACACATGCTGTAAGTAGCTATATTAGCTTACTATCAAAATGATAAGTAGGCTACAAATAGGCTTACATAATGAGTATTTGTTATGATTCATGATTAAATGTTAATTTTTCCTGCAGCGCATTCTGGAGAGAATGACGCACCACGTGACTACTCTGCTGTGCTTAAACTTCCATTATAATATTAATGTATTATGTTTCGTTGCATTGATGAAATTATAGAAATACAATACAGAAATCAGATTTTTGATGTCATTTTTATTTTAGGATTCGAAAAATATTATTTCAGGGGGCCCAGAATTCCTAGCAACGGCCCTGGGGGTAGGTAAGGGATATTCCCACGGGTGGTGTTCGTACTCTTACCTACCCCACTCGCACGAGTACTATATTGCTTTTATACAACAATTTAAAGTCAACCAATTAACATTGAAAACACGAAGTTATTGATTTAAAACATGTTTATTTCGCCATTGTTCCTCCGCAATGAAAAAAAATAGTTCCATTGTCAACGTCAGCTGAGCTAGTTATTAGCCCGAAAGGCAATAACATTGTGTACGGTTGACAAACAGTCAATATAATTTTACAGTATGTTTGACAAGAAGATTTGCTAGCTAACCAGCCATGTCACTGTCTCCAAATCAATATCCAGATTTTCACGAACAAAGTAGCCTACTAGACTAGTCTAGGCTACGGCCGTAGCCTGGGTAGAGAGTGGAAGCAAATGGATGTGAGCTGATCGCATCAAAGTTGACATATTCTCCAAACATTAATTATAATTTGAAAGTAGAGCTATGTTTAACAACAAGACTAGCCAGCTTTCGAGCATTGTCCCCAAATAAAATATTTTATTTTTAAGAAGAAAATAATCGGCCATGTGTAGAGTTGCTGCTACTAGTCTAGTACTGTCGTGTTGGCCGCAGCCTGTCTGAAGTAGATTGACTAGCGAGGTGAATAGCGAATGGGATGTGAGATGAGCGGTACGTGACACTGACACAGTACATTCTGAAAATAAACATTTTTCAAATAGGTTAAGTCACTCATTGTTGTAAATACAAGTTAGCTTGTTAAAGTCTTTCAAAATTGTAAATGGAGGCTTTGACTTGTCCTTGTTGTCATGGTTACTTATTTGTATCAACGCGAATGTTTAATCGCGGAGTGATTTATAATTAGCTGTGAAAAGTCAGAGTTGGGATGTCCAGGATTTCAACTCATATGGAACTCGTCTCTCGTCCATCAGAAACAGTTAAATAAGTCGATAGAACCCAATTGTTTTATAAAATGTATTATCCAATGCTGTAAAAATGTGTATAATAAATATTTCATTTCAACATTTCGGTTTTAATAATTAAAACAAAAAATATTTTCCATATTTTTCTTTTTCCATTTTCATATTTTTGAAAAAAGCTCCAGGGAGCCACTAGGGCGGCGCCAAAGAGCCGCATGCGGCCCTCGAGCCGCAGGTTGCCGACCCCTGACCTAGACGAACGACGACCGTAACAGTAATACATAAAATAAGAAACAAAATCATATCAAACATGACATTAAAAGCTGTTTAGAACTATATTTACAAGAACACAACTTTTAATGATAATTCCAGAGTCTTCCTCTGTTCATCTTCTTCTTCAACTGTCGAGACCACCTCTCCAAAGGTGTGTCATTCAGGTGTGATTGACATTTTAGCATTCATGTAAATCAATGACTGTCCCAGACGAGTGTCTGGGTGACCAGTGACAAAGGGGCTGCCAAAACAGCCCTACAGATTCCTCCTTTTGTTCCCATGGAACACCAGAAGGTTCAGGGGAACAGAGTAATAGAGACCATGGCTGTTCGGAGGGAATTGATGAGATGCTTGAAATAACAACACTGGAACAGTGTGACAGCTAAAATGAGGAGGCTGGCGATGACACACCCACGGAACACCCAGTCCCACCAGGTGTAGGCTTGTTGAGCATAGAGGGTTGACGCACTTGACAGGATCCTTGCCGTTTTCTTTGCCAGGTTAACCTCCACCTGTGCTTGAGCAAGGTGGTAGTCTGTGTCCTGGATCAGTTCCTGGACTACCTGCATTGTGTCAGCAAAGGTTCTGGTGCTTTCCTCATAAAAGGTGTCTTCCCACCAAGGAGAAACGTCACTGTCCATGGGCATCCTTCCCAGAATGTTCAGTTCACCCATGGTAAAGTCATCCCTCACCTCCAGGCAGAAGGTGTAATTAGCTGGGCAGGTTAGACCTCCGTATGAGAAGGAAGTCATTTCACTGACCACGCACCACTGTGTGAGAGACACTTGAATAGCATCAGAATAAGCATGAAGTGAATTAACATTGATCAATTTTGTGTCATTAAAGGACACAGGCTGTAATGTATTACATGTAGAAATAACATAACTTGAAGTCTCATGACAGCAAGAACGAGTGGTAAATAAAACGTCCTCACCCTTGTTGAAGAATAGACGAATGGCTAGGATGGTTTGAAGAAGAAAAGTTCGAGAAACCAGTTGTTTGTTCAGGTACAAAGTTGAAGTTTATTTCAGCTCAGTTTGCAAGGCAATACACATAACGGCCGATGGATGGCAGACCGTGGAGAGACGAATAGACAATTTCCCCAAACCTCCTTATATACCAAAATAATGGCCCCCCCTTCCTCGGTGGTGCGCACGTCACCTAGTGGCCCCTGCGTGCAAGGCTGTTGCACAACTGGGGAGGAAATTTCCATTCCTCCTTCGTATCGGAATCTCGACCCCCTCAAAAGGCATTTTAGCCTCGTTTAACACTTAAACTTTTCTCCCAGAGAAGTCGGTTTCCCTAGCAACCCAGCACCAGGTCGGCTCGACCTGGGATTTTGCTTCTAACTTCGGACAGATTCTGACAAGCTTCAATGAACGACTTCCTATCTGAGTGCCAACAGCTGCTCTTTATCTTAAAACATAGCCACGTAGCACTATCAACAGCCAAACATCTCTGGTGTTCCTGGGACTCCCAATTTCACAATGTTATCCTTAAGTTCAACATAAGTTTAGAACATCCAACACAAGTCGAACACAAGTCGAACACAAGTCTAGAACACTCTGTACCCCTGAGTTTCCAGCTTACTGCGCATGGCTCGAGTTTTAGAAACTGCGTAGTGAAGGGGCCATTTCTGGCCTTCTCTACTGTCCTGACATAACCCCTGTCCTCACCTAACGTTTGCCCTGTTTTATCATAATCAAAATCCACCACAGACCCCCCTCTGCTGGTTTACCTACCAGCACAACACACTAGGATTGATTATGGTAGAAACTATATCAAAAAGTACATTCATTGAAAATAACAGGAAAACAACTATGTTGCAGCGTACAGCAAAAATAAACCACAGACTAAGCATTCAAAACTATATATATGATGCTGAACACTTCAGTATACTGTGTCGTGCCTCTTAACCAAGTAATTGTTGCGCGTGTATGTTTGAGTCTAACTTGAGCTGGCCAAATCAGTGTAGTGTAACGGAGCGCCATTACTTGGAAACAGCGCCCGGATCCTGACTAAAATATTTGGTTACGAGCCGGCTGATATAAAAAGCTAAAACTAGAAAAAAGGTCATACACAAACAAAAACCTCCAACACTCCCTACCACATGTTAACCCAATCAAACAGTTCATGATAATAGTCATATGCTTCAAAATAGAACCTTTAAACAAAACAGTCAACATGCGGTCTAACACTCCAATAATGTCATCACACAGTTAACACAGATTGATTCAATTCCCACAGCTCTTTATGAACCGCACATATTTTGCACAAGATCTCTGGACTAAAAAACCTTGTGGGTCCAACCCACTTTACTCTGAGGCAAAAACCATGAAATCCTGTCCTAAGTCATTCTGAGAGCCACTCCCTCTTAATGTGTTCACAGAAAACAAACACAAATGAGCAGAAAAGGCTACAACAGCCCTCAAATGTCCATGTAACTCAAAGAAATAATAAAACAAAACAAAAACGGGTCGTCATGCATAACCTGAGTCTCGCAGTTCGGGTAGCCCACAGGACAGGGGACAAAGTCTTTTTGTTGACTCCACTCCTTCCTAGGAGCTCGCTTCACCCCCCTCAGGGGCCAGATTGTCCAGCCATGTCCCCCTCCATCCTGGGTACCTCTCTCTTGGTGATGAGGTAGATTATAGAAACTTAGATACACCTGGGCGTCCAGGTCTGCGAGAAAGTCAGCGTTAGGGTTGTATCCTATGACGTGGATCACAGCTACAGTGGAGGGGCGTTGTGAGATCACCATGGATCGGAATAAAGGAATGCAATAACTTGAACAGAACTATCATCATCTGTATACCTAAATCAACAAAGCTACCCCAACCTTGGCAAACTAAAATCCTAATCTTTCCCACTTCTCCAGCCCGAAAGACACAATCTTTCCCATGGCTGGCCTTCTCCTTCCTAACCTCCTGTCCTAATGACTTTAGTTTGATCATGGCTAGTATGACACTCAGTCAGTAGTGCATCTATTGACTATGACCCTCTCCTGCACAACCGTCTACTGGTTGTACTATATTTAGTTAACCCATTCAGCGATCCATGGAAGAATGGATTCCAAACCTAATGCCGCTTTCACACCTCCATTAGCAGGTTTAACGTTACATTTAATTACTACTACTGGTTGGCATTAGAAATTACTTTGGTTAAATGCATTCTTCATAAAACATTGCTGTGCATTCCTTTCTTCCCTCCAATCCCCTGGCTCTCACTAACCTCCACCTCCTCCTCCAGCCACAACGTGGCCAGAGAAGAGGCAAGCTGTACGGAAGTTGATAGCCAGGAACTCAGAAGTTGAGTCTCCTCTCTCCGCTGGCCTGGTGGTTCCTCCAGGCACCAGCTCAAGTCATTCGTTGACTTTGAAGGGGGACTAGTCACTAGTCATCCGGCAGTTGTTTCTTTAGCCCGCATGGCTTCCAGCAGTTGCGTCGCCTGGTCTGCTGGCAGAGACCAATGGTGTCTCTGGCCTTAACCGTGCCTCGGCCCTTCAGCACAGAGATTTTCCAGATTCCGTACAGATCTGGTTCCTCCAACTTGGTCCTCCTATCAACTTATACGTCTGGGATTTTTTTAAACACGTGGAATAAACAGTCATATTCATATCTCAATAGTCCCTTCTTCTGACTTATTATTGTTCAAATTAATTTTAAAATTAATTTTTTTACCTCACACATCCTAATTTTATTTCATAACTCCTTTCCTCTTATAATATAGCTCCCCCCTGCGCACTGGCCTAGCCGTGCGCACTGAAGATTATAAGAGACAATAACTCCACAATTAATCCTTGAACTCTCCATCTGTTTCCAGGCATCCACCCCCCTCTGACCATCACCCCCCTCTGAGCCCATAACTGCTCCTCAGCTATGCTCCCTGGTCCCTGACTCACAGCCGAGTAAACTCAGCAGTCAACTCTACACCTGTCATCATGACAGCAGTGGGGGTGGCCCTCGCTGCCTATTCTACTTTGGGCCAATTTTCATGTTTTCAGTTCGTGCTCGCAGCTCCACCACTGAGCTGATCACTTGACGAGAACATAGTTTAAACAATATCCTGATGGGTACCCTTTTTGTCATGCGTCTGCACCACTGCATAGCCAGCTTCCAGTCTCTCCGATTCTCTGTAACCGGAACCATCTATAAACAAAACGTAATCAACACAGGCTAGCGGTTCTAAGCTCAGGTCAGACCTTCATTTAGCATACTCTGCGACCTGTGTTTCACAATCACAAGGCTCATCCTCATGCGGCACTGGTATGCTGCCTGCTGTACTTTCAGTGGTGCATGCTCCTATCACTACATCAGAATACCTCAGCATAACGTAGTATGCCTGAATGCACAGTTCAGTTAGTACAAGTTTCCCCCCTCTCGATCAGGCCTGCCAATTAATGTGTATGTGTTATTATCCCATGCCCCATAAGGATAACAGTGGCTTCCCAGACCGTTACTTGGGAAAGCCTTAACCTGTTATCACCCCCTGATATCCTGGTGGGAATCTCCTCTCTACTCTGACACTGCTACAGATTAGTGAGCTACGAGATGTTTCCTACCCCCCTCCCCTGATATCTGGGTGTACATAGCTGTGGCATAGTGATGGAGGTTCAATACATACAAATGGAAGGGTTGGATGTAGTCGAGTACGGTCTCTGCAGGTGCCAGGTGTACGAATGCCTCCTCGCCCTCGCCAGTCCAGGTCAAGCTAGCAGGGTACGGCCTGCTTTCCTGATCCTGTCTCATGGTGGTGCTACCACACTCTAGTGCCAGTTCAAAGTCTTCTCGCCAGGTGCTCCTTCGGTTTTTTCAGTAAGAATGATGTTGGACAAAATACTTTGGTCATCGCGGTACATTAGCCAACAGGTGCGAGTTGAACACTACTGTCCCAACTGCATCTGAGTGAGCTTTCTCATTTCACTTCTGTCCTTCTCCAACATTTCTGCATTACGTTCTCTGAACTTTCCTATTGCATGGACCACATGACCAGAAAATTCAGCAAAGGTCATTGACGTCAGACCCACTACATCCTCCAATCTGCCTTTCACCTGGGCTGGGAGGTTGTGGATCACACTCCTCCCGAACATTGTTCTTTGGAGTGCATCCTTCTCTGGGTTGTCTCCCAGCTCAGTCCTCCATAACTTCATGATCTTAGCAATGTGAGCAGCAGGAGATTCAGAGTCTCCCAAAAGCTCTCCTCTGAGGAGCTCAAGTCTCACCTGAGTAGGGAACGCCTCTCTCAGCTGATCCCACAGACTTTGGCGATAGGTGTTAAACATATCCCCATCGTGAGCCTGGGTCAGTGTCAGACGGTGGAAGCGGTCTCCCTCCACCATTTCTCTCATTTCCCCCACTCCCAAGGTCTTAGTCAGGATAGCCTTGATGTCCCCAACGGCCAGCAGGTGGCCCACCGTCTCCTCCTCAAAAGCACGAATCCATCTCGCCGCCCCTTCCCGGATGTCAGGAATCCGGCCCATCAATCCAACCATGTCCATGGCCGCCCAGGGAGTGTAGCACATGGTCGCGCCTCTGACCAGGATTGGAACTTGACTCTGGGCTGGTGGCCTGGCATCTTTCCTCTGCCTCAGACCTCTGGATTCCTGTTCATCAGCACTGGAGTCTTCTGTATGGTCAATTCTTAGCTCTATCCCTGTCTTTCCCTGGCGCCCCCCCTTCCGCATGACAGTCTCTTTAGTGCGGGGGCGCTCGGCTTCTTTCAGCTCAGCTCTGGCATGAGCCTGAACTCCCTTACTAACCCTCACTGGTATCTTATCTTTATCACCGTCACTGAGCAAGGCATCTGCGAGGCCAGAGACTGCAATTTCTCTGACCTTGCCACTGCGCTTGCCTCCTGGCTCTAGCCCCCCTACGGCCATCTCCGGCCCGCACGGCGGCAGCTTCTCCGGTGGTATGGGAGTAGGTAATGTCTTAGGGTCCTGGAGACTCTCTCGACAGGCCTTGGCAGTGGCTCTGTAGTTCACTCCTTCGTTGAGGTAGAGAGCAAGGATACCTAGCTCCTCCTCCTTCTTTCTCTGCCTTTTCACCGCTCCTCCTCTCCCAGGGCGGTTCCCAATGAGGACCTTCAGGTCACTACAGAGACTCACGTTGAAAGTGCCCCCCTCAGGCCAGGACGTGGCCATGTTGCGGGTCCTCTTTCTCCATTTCTGGCTCTGGACGGAGATTCGATCCCCCAGTATGGGATATTTGGCCTCGAGCACCTGATCAGCAGAGGGTTTGGCATTGGCTGCAACTGGCACAGTGGGCAGACCCTTCTTGGCTCGGGGGTGGAATGGCATGGTTCAGTTGGGCACCTGCAGACCTCCCCTGGGCGTGGTGATCTAGGTTTAGACAGAGATACCATGATTATCTGGAACTCTCACCCTGTATCTCCTTACATGGTGATTGCTTAGGCTCCCTACTTTATCACAAGACGTGGTGGGGGAGATGCTTCATGTTCATCTGCTAAAGGTTTATCACGTTACCTGTTTCTCAGGGGATCTATCTAGTCACCTCACAGGGGTAACTTATCTTGGTGTCCTACCTGATCACTCCAGTTGAGTGATCTCATCTTTACCTAAGGGCTTGGACTGATTGCTCTATTTATCAGTATGCGTGCAGTGTACATCAGTCCCCCTCCGTTGGCACAGTCTGATCAAGAATAACAGGGAAACAAAACCATTCGAACATGTACATCTTTATTACTTTCCTTCTTATTTTATTTAAACTTGAACCATCTTTAGTGACAATATAGACTTTACCACCTGCACTCTCAGTTTCCCCCACTCTCCACCTACAACTCGAGAAGAACGAGAGAGAGAGAGAAACAGAGAGGGAAACCAGGATGCACTCCTCCTTCTGCGGAGCGCCCAATCATGCCTCATTTCCTTAATTCGTGATCGGTGGGCCATCCCTGATAAACAGAAATTCCATTATTATTAAATGCTCAAACATTCATTTATTTAACAGCTTTATCTAAACATTCGTGATCTGACTCCATTTCTTTTTGTTCTCTGGGGTCCTTTCAACAAACAGAAAGGACATTATTCTTTGCTCTTAGGCAAACATGCAATCTATCTTCAACCTAGTGACATCCTCACTCCTTTAGGCTCTACGCCTGGGGGCCCTTTTTTCCTCTTAAAGGAAATTCCCAAAAACCTTTATAAACTTGAGAACTTAGTTCTCCTACCTTATAGTTCAAAACATCAACACGTTACCCCCAAACCCATGTGTTACCTCTTCTACACGACACCTCCCCTGGCCTAGGTTTGGTTTGTTATAGCACAGCCCCACCCGGGATAAATGTTACAATGTGCCGATGTTTTACCTGTTATCTATCCCTAATTTAAAACCTTAAAGGGGTGATTGACTGGGTTTTTTGAGTATTTTACACTGTTCCTTAAGGTCTCCGAATAGGGTATGTAACATTGTTTTGGCTGAAAATGGCCCGGGTGCTGTTCTATGCCCTCTTTTACATCCAGCATTTTTTTCCCGGGAAAAAACGCTAGCTTTTTCCCTTATATCATTGGTATTTAGATGAGCTGTGCGCTGATTGGTTGGTTTACAACGAGCGAAGCTGCGGAGCAAAGACGGCCAACAGCACTCACTGAAACAAGAAGGTGGCGACTTGAAATAAAAACGTACAAATAAATCTATTGTATCTACACAACACTGTTTTCAACAGATTGACTAGATATAATTTGAAATGATTACGGCAGTTTCCACGTCTGTTGTCGAAGCAAACAGAATCGCCTTAGGTGGGTAACGTTAGCACTACAGCTTAGCATACAAACTATCGTGATTCAACACAGCTTCAGTTAGCTCTAGCTATCTTACTGAAAAATAGATCTGGACAAACATGCATCTGAATTGTAGATTTACATAACAACACGGGTTATTTATTTGAATGAAACATAGTCAGGAACATGAAATAACGTAAATCCAATTGCCAATAAACTAGGCTAAATCATAACACATTCATGCTCTTGCGTTAGCAAGCTAAACTGGTTTACATGCCTACAGTAGGCCTATAGGTGTTTTCGCTATCTAGCTGTTCTTACATTCCTTGCAAATCACCGATGAAAAACAGATGAGCTTGAGTCTAGTTAACATTGACTAGACGGTTATGGCTGATGTTTGTTTATACCGTAGCATAGAAGATCTCTGTGCAGTTGCGTGAACCATTTCACCAAGGACGGTTGTAAAAACCTGGGAATATGTAAAGCAGGATTTGCTATGAAGCTGTTGCTGAAAAGAGGTGCGTTCCGACCTTAGTTATGTTCATCAGAACCGCAAACTGTAGTATGATTTTGTCAGTAACAGGTAGGCTATTAGCAATGCTAACGTATCCTGTATCTAGCACAGCCTTTCTCCAGTTATTTCGAATAGATAATCTAGACAGGCGTCAGCAAAAGGCTAGACTGCTTTCGTTTTCTGGCTATTTTTTTGGAAGCTTCCCTTCTAATGCCGACTACAGCTAGTCTAGCTAGTCATTTGCTAAATAAGGTATGTTGATGTGTTTAGAAACTTAGCGTCGCTACCTCGGACTGGCCAAGAACACCAGTGAGTGGGCTGGTCTGGATGTACATTTTGGGGCGTGACAAAGACACAGACCAGAGCCAATTGAATGCGCGATACCCTCCCGACGTCAGTAGGGTGGATTTTTCCAAAAGCTACCGTTCTACAGCTAGATTTTTTCTTTTTGAGATTTGCATGGGAAATAAGTGTCAATGGACTTTGAGGTTCACTGTATGTTCATTTTACCCACCGAACTATCGTTATTCAACTATGACAAGGTAAAAACGGTTTTGCAGTCAGTGACCCCTTTAATGCTATACCTGTTGCTAAGGTTTCTCTCAATTCATTCCTCATGCACAGTCAGCAGCCTAGCATACATGGGCTTCTTCTCAAATCATTTTCTCCCGTTCTTACTTCCTCATGCAATCTAAACAATCACAACATTTCACAGTTACTTGGTTATTCCTATAATAACAAAAACCCCACTCAAATCTTCACATACATCAATAGCAGTGTGCATCCATGCAGTAGCAGACTACTTCCTCTTGTTCAAACAGTCTGTTAGTCACTCATCATGCGATTACTCATTCATTCATATAGCCGATGTTAGCAATGACACTTAATGTCAGTCTTTGCAGTGACACTCAGTTTCTCCCAAACATTGTGCTTTCACTGAGGACAGTCCAGCTGTCTCCAATATCCTTCACAACACCCAAGAACTTCTTGGCATCTTGTTCCATTAAACTAACAGGGAGGGAACCCTCCCCCCTCTCCTACGGCACACACACTAGCTCTGAGTGTGTGCCGCCAGGAAACTTCTAAACAGGCCTCGGCCTCCAGGTCCCCTCGGGATCGCAACTTGAAGCTACCTCTTTCTCAAACCAAAAGCCTGCTCATCGGATGCGATGAAACAGAGCGGAAATCAGCCCATAGCTATGCTATGGCTACGTCATCAATCAACACATCACTGGTTCTCAGACTCCAGGAATGGACCACGTGACTGATTGAGCTACTGTTGAGTTGACTGCCCGAATTGAAGATATCAGTACTTAGGCAGTGCTCATTATCGAGCTCACTCTGTGGGTTGTCTCAGTCTTATGGACCCCACAACGAAACCCCACCTTCAAAATAGAACATACTTCCAGTGCTACCAAATGAAAGTTCCGAGATTCCTTTTTTATGAAAAGATTCCTCTCTCATCCCTCTGAGGATGTAACTCCCTAAGAAGGCCCGACTCCTCCCCCAGGAATGTCCTACTGACAGTTCATGATAGAGCCAGCCCCCTCCTCGGAGTTCCTTGCGACCTGCAGGGATGAGTGCATACTAGTAAAGAGATGCTTAAACAAAACACAAACGTGTGTGTGTGGGATCTGACCAGAACCTCTCTGTCCCGTCCCAGACCAATTCCTTATCTTTCACCTGTACACCTAGACTAGGTTTCTTACTTAAACCCTGGTCCGCCTATATCATAATGCAGCTCACTTGGCTGGTCTTCGAGCCTCTGCTCTCATCACTGATCTAGCAGCAGCTCCTCTTAGATCTGAATGCTCTCAAACAATCTGACAGTGAGCATAGAATGTTTCCAAACAATCGACTGTGAGCGTAGACGAAGAGAGAGAGAGAGAGAGAGAGAGAGTGTGAGAGAGAGAGCGAGAGAGTGAGAGAGAGAGTGTGTGAGAGAGAGAGAGAGAAGAGTGAGAGAGAGAGAGAGAGAGAGAGAGAGAGAGAATGTGAGAGAGTGAGAGAGAGACACACACAGAGAGAGAGACACACACACAGAGTCAAAACGCTTCAGTCAGTTGCTTGTTCAAGAACATTCCATTAGTTTCTCCTTCAATTCACATAAAACACAAATACCAAACTGTTTAGCCAAGCTAGCTTAGCCTCCCAGTTTAGCAAACGAAGGGCGGGCGCTCACGTTCAACGCACCTAGGGGCGGGGATTAAAGACAACACAAAGGTGTGGGCTGATATACCCTCGCTTTCAGGAATATCAGGGAGTCAAAATCATCTTGACCCCCCATCCAAACGCACCAACCAATCTCTCCTAAATCCGCGGAGACAAGAGAGATAAGTGCACAGCGAACAACTCATGGCCCGGCCAAAAGCTCGGCTCTCCCATTCCCTCAACTAGACGCAACATTTTTACCAGCGCACAATCGTATTCTTGGGCAAAGTTCCCTCGTCGGAGACACTTTTGCTATCAGCCACTCGCCACCCTATTTTAACACATAAGGCCTTATCAAATAGACGTTTTTTTCTCCTTAGTGACAAAACCCTCCAGACTTAGACATTTCTGGATTCAAAAAAGACTAATCAGTATCATCTTTCTCTCCTCACCGCGTGAGGCCGATCTCTGATTTCCCATCATCACAAAATTCTGGCAAGAGCACATCCGCACAGAGGCACATACATCATCCACGACCTAAATACTAAGTCCGACACACTTTCCTCCTCTTTCATTCCTCTGATGCTCACTACCGAATTTAAACTGGCAGATATCCCCCCCATACCTCCTCCAGCCAGCCAGCCTCTCGGCTCCTGGCGTCAGAAAAAGGCAAGGCCCCTTCTCCAAAACGGTCTCTCCTGACAAGTTTTGGAAAGGCCCTAGTTCTTACATACATACAAGACAATTACACATGCAAACATTCTTTTCCTGAACAGACAACCTTTGATAACCATTCATTCTTCCTCCACATCAGAAAATAAAACGTGTCACATCCAGTTTTTTCCTTCATTTTGCAAGAGAAAATCTTACCCAGTCTTTTCTCTTGATGATGTCAGAGTAACCGAATATCGGGTCAGGGGTCACCACTGTGTTGAAGAATAGACGAATGGCTAGGATGGTTTGAAGAAGAAAAGTTCGAGAAACCAGTTGTTTGTTCAGGTACAAAGTTGAAGTTTATTTCAGCTCAGTTTGCAAGGCAATACACATAACGGCCGATGGATGGCAGACCGTGGAGAGACGAATAGACAATCTCCCCAAACCTCCTTATATACCAAAATAATGGCCCCCCTTCCTCGGTGGTGCGCACGTCACCTAGTGGCCCCTGCGTGCAAGGCTGTTGCACAACTGGGGAGGAAATTTCCATTCCTCCTTCGTATCGGAATCTCGACCCCCCTCAAAAGGCATTTTAGCCTCGTTTAACACTTAAACTTTTCTCCCAGAGAAGTCGGTTTCCCTAGCAACCCAGCACCAGGTCGGCTCGACCTGGGATTTTGCTTCTAACTTCGGACAGATTCTGACAAGCTTCAATGAACGACTTCCTATCTGAGTGCCAACAGCTGCTCTTTATCTTAAAACATAGCCACGTAGCACTATCAACAGCCAAACATCTCCCCCCCCCTGGTGTTCCTGGGGCTCCCAATTTCACAATGTTATCCTTAAGTTCAACATAAGTTTAGAACATCCAACACAAGTCGAACACAAGTCGAACACAGTCTAGAACACTCTGTACCCCTGAGTTTCCAGCTTACTGCGCATGGGTCGAGTTTTAGAAACTGCGTAGTGAAGGGGCCATTTCTGGCCTTCTCTACTGTCCTGACATAACCCCTGTCCTCACCTAACGTTTGCCCTGTTTTATCATAATCAAAATCCACCACACCCTTAATAGTCATATAGCCGGTAATATGGTCCCACTTGATAATTTGGTCTTTAACAATGACACCCAGGGAGCGTATGGTAGTGAAATTTGGAAAAACTTGGTTGGGGTGTATAAATGGAAAAGTCACATAAAAACCAATACAACCTTCACATTCATTATTGTCATACATCATTATAGTGGACAATAACTCAGTGTAATGGATATTTTTCATGTTGGTGGAGTTGAACCACCTGTTCAGGTCCAACAGGGAAACAAGGTCAGTTAATGCATGATGAGGAGTTTTTCGAAGTCTAAGGTCAAGAATCTCCTGACGTGCAGCAGCATACAAATCCTGAGCATAACTTCTACATGCTAATTCAGACTCTAGATTGTGTGTCTGATTAAACATTGTATGACTAAGCAACAATAGAGCCTTGGCTTCTGAGCTCACTGCCTTAATTATGTTATCACTGCTACTTGTGATATGTTGGAAACCTGTTGCAATTTGATTTGCAAGCCATGTGCTGTATTGTGATTGTCTAGTTATCTGATAGGTGTTGGCTAAAGAATTACCAGTGCCAAAAAGACCTGTTACATCAGCAAATAAGTCACGCTTAGAACGTGTTTGTGGAGCTGGGGACTGGACAGCTAGCCTATCTTTGTAATCAGATACTAGGTCATCAATACGTGACTTGAGCCATGCAAATGTAGTGTCATGTGGGGTGCAGTGTGAGAGATATGCAGATAATACATTAGAAATGTTATAAGAAACATGCACCATAATCAAATTAACATCATGCAAAAGGGTCTTGTTAATGTTCCCTTTAATAAGCCCCCCCTTGGGGACAGGATAGGTTTTTGGACACTGTGTTGGCTTGTGGTAACCACATGTAGATAAGTTAAAACACTGTGCACGTGTGGGACTTGTGGCACACGAACCAACACAGTACATACCTTCTTGTCGTTTTGTCCAAACAAAGGGTTTGGGTTTTGTGTAGTCTTCTGCTGGGGAAGAAAGGTCAAACAAGAAGGATGTGTAATGTGTTCTATTATGTGGTTCTATGTGTGTACACTTGTACATGGCTTGGCTGAGATCTGTGGTGTTGTAACACTTCTTAGGATCTAAGCCATTGTTATTTTGCGAATATATAGTGTCTAATGTGCCTCGGGTGGCATCTTTTTCAATGCTTAGTTTAAGCCAAGTGGTGTGATTAAACATCATATCATTTACTGGTATGTGTCCTATAGAGCTCTGGGTAGGAGGATGGGTGGAGCCTGACTTACAGCAAATTCGTGTAGTACAATTTAGTCCTGGTTCTACTCCAGGGGGCCATGTGACTATCTGTCTGGGTAAAATCGGAAGTGATGTAGTTGTGAATGGCCCTTTGAAAGATCTCCATACCCATCTCCCACACTTCAGAGAGTGACTGAGTTCCACTCGCTGCCCCAATTCGATGCAGGTTGGTCCTGTCACCTTCCTGGCATCTGGGGTCCATGGAACGGCAGCTGTCTGTCTAGAAACACAATAAAAACATCTCTACAAGGTTAGTTGTGAACAACAGCATTTTAGGTTTTTCCCTTGAATTGTTTGCATTGGGACATGTGGTACCATTTCAATTTGTTCTTGGCTTTGACAGCCAGACAGCTGTTGCATACAGATTTGACTTCATATGGACCATGCCAGCGTGGCGCAAAGGCATTCTCTTTCACAAAGACCCTGATCATTATCATGTCGCCTTCAGTGAAGAGTGTTTCGGACCCTGGGTCAAATGCAGCATCATTGCATTTGTCACTCTGCTGCTGTCTCAGAGATGCCTGTGCATACAGCACAGTCAGTCTGTTTTGGAGTTGTTTCAAAACAGTTTGCTGTGTAGTCTGTATAAGAGGGCCCAGGTCTGCTGGGGAGACGTATTGGTCAATGGGCAGCTTCATGGTTATCCCTGTCATGAGCTCAAAGGGGCTGATACCTGTGGCTCTGGACGGAGTGGCCCTTAGCACAGTCAGCACTGTGGGAAGAGCATCAATCCATTGGCTGTTGTGCTGCTTTACCTGTTTGGTTATTTGTTCTTTGATCCAACTGCAACGCCTCCCAGGGTCCTTTGGGAGCCCTTGGTCTGAGGAGCTTGGTTCGCCCAGGCCGGCCCTGGTTGACAGAGGCACAGACCAAGCATGTCTTACACCAGTCAGTGTCAGCAGCTATGCCAGGCCACCAGTACAGTCGGCTGATGATCTCACTCGTTTTTTCTGAGGACACATGAGCATATTCGTGATACAACTTGATAATAGGCTTGTGTAGAGCACTTGGCACACCACATTTCCCATCTCGCAGTACAAGACCATCAACCACTGTAATCAGAGCATTGTGCTGTAAATGTGGTGTCAACTCCCCGTCTGTTGTCCAGAGTTCTTTCTGATACTCTTTCAGATCCACAGGAGTGGCCTTAATTGCACTGACTTGTGTAGGCGAGGGTATGTTTAGATGCCAGAGCTGGCCTTCCAGAGCTGCTGATTTAGCAAGTCGATCAACAATGTTGTTGTTTTGCTCATGTGCGTCTGGATTTTTGGTAATGTGGGCACGTACCTTGACAACTGAGAGAGTGTTCACACGCTGGTCAATAGCTTGCCAGATTGCTGTGATGATATCAAAATGTTTGATAGGTTTACCTGCTGAGGTAAGAAACTTGCGCAGCTGCCACTGAACCATGAAATCATGCACTACTCCAAATGCATAGCGGCTGTCAGTGTAAACACACACTGGCTCGGGGTGTGACCTTACAGCTTCGAGCAAAGCGACAAGTTCTGCTTCCTGTGCAGAAGTGGTGGGAGAAAGTTTGAGTAACAACCTTTTGCCTGCATCTGGGGTTGATGGGTGTGGAGACCATACTGCACAGCCTGCATTGAACTTGCCATCCAGCCAATATCTAGAACCATCAATGTACACCTGTGTTTGTCCAGGAAATGTGTGGTCTGAAACAATGCTGCGGGTCTCTGGCCCAGGCTTACAGCTGTGTGCATGGCCATCCACATCACCAAGCAGGTGTGGAAGGATTCTCGTGTTGGTGATTGAAATGTCCCTAGCTTGAATGTCCGTTAGCCATCGGGCTAACCTTTGAGATGAAACACCTTTGATTCTGCCTTGCAGAAGCATTTGGACTGGCGTGTGTATTGTGTGCACCACAACAGATTGGAAACCGACTATAGGTTCTGTTGTTGTCAACATCCAGTGTACAGCCAGCACATGCTGTGTGCATGCATCAAAACCTTGTTCGACCGGAGATATTTTACGGCTGTAATAGGCTGTAGGACGCAGTTTACCCCCATGGTCTTGAGCTAACACTCCGCTGAGTGTATCACTTTGTGCATCCACTTGCATGTGGAAGGTTTTTGTGTGGTCAGGCAGACCTAGGGCTGGTGCTTTAAAAAGTTTTTGTTTCAAGAGAGTGAACGCCTCCTCATGCTGGGCATTCCAGTCTAGGATGGCTGATGGTTTTGACTTTCCTTTGGACAGACTATACAGGAGAGAGGTTGCACTAGCAAAGTTAGGAATAAATTCACGCAAGTAATTTGCTGTGCCAAGCACTTTTTGCAGCGAGTTTAGTGTGTGCGGACGAGGGAGCTCTGCAATGCATTTTCGTCTGTCTTCAGTGAGGTTTTTATGATTTTTAGAGATAGTGTACCCTAAGTATTGTACCTCTTGACGCGCAATTTGAGCCTTTGCTCTGTTCATTTTAAAACCTGCATTTGAAAGAGCTTGTCGACTGTTGTGTAGCCCCTGTGGAAGTCTTTCCCAGCAATATTGCTGATTGTTTACCGTGAAAGCTGTGAGGAACTGATCTTTGTGCCGAATAGGGAGAGACCAAAAACCATTAGCAATATCCAAAACAGTAAACCACTCTGCATCTGCTGTCAGTTCACCTAACACAGTTGATGGGTTAGCAACAGTGGGCGTGGCTTTAGGTAGGACTTTGTTAAGTCTTTGGTAGTCTATCGTGAGTCGCCATGACCCATTAGGCTTTGGCACAGGATAAATGGGAGAGTTAGTCGTAGAGCTACAACGTCTGACTATGCCTCTATTTTCAAGATCTGCTACTATTAGCTGTACCGCCGCTTCCGCCTCTGGTTTGATTCGGTATTGCTTCTGTGGAGGGTGGGGTGTGCCCTCAAGACACTCCTCCATGTTAATTCTACCGCAGTCGTTTTTGTCCTTGGCCCATAGATTTTCGTGCTTAAGCATTAGCATTTGAACTGGATCTGAAGAGGACATAGACATAACACTGACTGTGTTTAAGGAGGAGCCCCTCCTTGTAGTTTTGTTCGTCATGATTTCAATGTGTTTCTCTAGGCAGTCTATGACAAATCCATGTTTTTGCATAATGTCCATACCCAAAACAGTTCCCTCGCTATTGTTAGGTAAATACCAAAATGGTTCGTTGATCACAACTGAGCCTAAGTCCAAACGTGCGTTTTTTGTGCGAGTTGCGGTCATTCTTGTATCGCCTATACCAACAATATCCATTGTCTCGCTAGTTCCTATAGGGGTATAGGAATGTCTGTGCAGGAGCAAGCGGCACCAGTATCTACGAGCATTTCACATAACCAACCTCCGAGGTTGGCTCTAATTTTGATACGGTTCCCACTGTTAATCACGCTCCCTATCGAAATGGAGGCCGCGCACCCCTATTGCGGTTTAAACGGCATTTTGTCATTGTTGATTTCATGCATTCTCTTAGTTAGTTGCGAGATTGTGTTCTTAATAAAGAGCATTTCATCCGACTCATCTCTATTTTCTTTTGGCGCCGACGGTTTACCAGGCGTGTAATTAAGTTCTCGTCTAAAGTTAGGTTTGTTTTGCAGTTTAAGACAATCTTCAGTTTTATGTCCTGATTTTTTTCAAAAATTGCATATAGGAAAATGACTTTCAATCCTGGGCCTATAATTCCTCCCTGTTTGTGGCCATTCTCCATTTTGTTTTGGGCCTTCAGTTACCCAGTTAGTAGCAGCGACCTGTCCCTCGCTCTGCATGTTAATCTGGCAACGTTCCATGTCTGTCACCCATCTAACAATGACGTCGAATGTATTTTGAGGTGGGCACGATCCGACTGCGATTGCTTTTTGTACGTGGCTGCCTGCATTTTCTTTTAGAAGCTGAACTAACACTTCATCGTCGCGGCTAGGGTTAGTAATTCCTGAGAATTCATTAAACGCAATCCATAAACGCCCTGCGAATGTTTCATACGGTTCATCTCTGTCCTGTTTTACGCAAAGTATCCTGCCCCATGAGGTGTGTGTTGGCCCTCTAACTACAAGAAGAGCCTGTTTTAACCGTTCTAAAACCTCGCCTTCCGTTTCGAATGTTCTTTTAGTCATGATCGAACCATCAGCTAAATCTGGTGAAAGTTTGCATTTTAGCTCTCGTGGGATTGTGCGTTTTAGTGTTATAGCCTAGCGATTGTACTTCGTGTGATTCTCCTCAAAGTAAGTTATTTAAACTTATTTCGCTGTGTTGTGTCTAAACTTAACAGTGTGTCAGGCTAGAAGTTTGTAAGATAGGGTTTACAGACAGTTATTTTTGCGAGTGGAACCGAAACTCGGGCCATTGTATACAGAAACAGAGGCGTGGCCAAGCGCTGGTCAAATCTCTCTGAAATTCTGTATTCGGATCAGAGCGTTTTAGTGTTATAGCCTAGCGATTGTACTTCGTGTGATTCTCCTCAAAGTAAGTTATTTAAACTTATTTTGCTGTGTTGTGTCTAAACTTAACAGTGTGCAGGCTAGAAGTTTGTAAGATAGGGTTTACAGCCAGTTATTTTTGCGAGTGGAATTGAAACTCGGGCCATTGTATACAGAAACAGAGGCGTGGCCAAGCGCTGGTCAAATCTCTCTGAAATTCTGTATTCGGATCAGAGCGTTTTAGTGTTATAGCCTAGCGATTGTACTTTGTGTGATTCTCCTCAAAGTAAGTTATTTAAACTTATTTCGCTGTGTTGTGTCTAAACTTAACAGTGTGTCAGGCTAGAAGTTTGTAAGATAGGGTTTACAGCCAGTTATTTTTGCGAGTGGAACTGAAACTCGGGCCATTGTATACAGAAACAGAGGCGTGGCCAAGCGCTGGTCAAATATCTCTGAAATTCTGTATTCGGATCAGAGCGTGTGTTATAGCCTAGCGATTGTACTTCGTGTGATTCTCCTCAAAGTAAGTTATTTAAACTTATTTAGCTGTGTTGTGTCTAAACTTAACACTGTGTCAGGCTAGAAGTTTGTAAGATAGGGTTTACAGCCAGTTATTTTTGCGAGTGGAACAGAAACTCGGGCCATTGTATACAGAAACAGAGGCGTGGCCAAGCGCTGGTCTGCATTTAAGGCAGCTAGCACACCTGTGGCAGCCTCGCCTGGCAGCCTCGCGCACTAAGACTCGGTCAACAAGACAAAGGGAGTCTTCCTGCGGGAGTCATCCGAGGAAGGACGACGAGGCGGATCACCTGTTCTGATAAGTATCACCCTATTTTTTATTCTTTTCTACCTAGAACACATTTATAGCTAGCATGTGCTTCTTTAGCATTCCCGTTCACTGCAACACCCGCAGACGTAGACGTAGATATGTCACAAAGTATATAAGTTCCACTTCTAACCTTAGCTACCTCTCCAGATCTTCTCCACCTGCTCTTTCTCTTTCTATAGGACTCTGGAACTGCCAGTCTGCTGTGAAAAAGGCAGACTTCATTCCAGCGTATGCATCCATGCTTCTCTTGACGCCCTCGCGCTGACAGAGACATGGATCCGCCCAGAGGACACAGCAACTCCTGCTGCTCTCTCCGTCAACCACTTGTTCTCCCACTCTCCTCGCTCAACTGGGCGAGGTGGTGGGACAGGTCTGCTTAAAACATATTAAATGCACATCCACCCCACTCTCTTTTACTGCCAAATCATTTGAACACCACTATGTAATGCTAACTGATCCTATCAAAGCATTTTTAATTGTCCTCTATCGCCCACCAGGGCCGCTAGCTGACTTTGTGGAGGAGCTGGACATGCTCCTCAGCATCCTCCCAGATGATGGAACACCGCTGATACTTCTTGGTGACTTCAACATCCACCTCGATGGAATGCAGGCTGTTGACTTCAAGTCCCTCCTGACCTCCTTCGACCTGACGTTGCTCAACATACCAGCGACCCACCAGGCAGGAAAACAGCTCGACCTCGTCCTGACACGTAACTGTATCACTGACCTAACCTCTGTAACCCCACTACACATCTCTGATCACTACTTTATCCGATTCTCAATCTCTCTCCCTCCAACTGCTCCTACCTCCCCTCCCCTCGTAACTTTCAGACGCAATCTCCGCTCCCTATCCCCCTTCCACTTCTCCTCCATTGTAACATCCTCTCTCCCTCCTATTAACGAGTTCATGTCCCACCCTACCGACACTGCCACTAACATGCTGTTATCCACATTAACTGAATCACTGGACACCCTCTGCCCCCTGTCAACTAGGCCTGCGCGATCTTCTCCCTCCTGCCCGTGGCTCACTGATGTTATTCGTGAAGAACGTTCCACCCTTCGAGCAGCTGAGAGGAGATGGCGCAAGTCTAACGACAGTCTAGACCTTGATAAGTATCACTCCCTCCTCAAATCCTTCTCTGCCCATATAACTGATGCTAAAACTCACTACTTCTTGAACAAAATTAACTCCGCCTCAAACCCTCACAAACTTTTCTCTACCTTCTCCACCCTTCTTAACCCACCTCCCCCACCCCCCCCCTCCACTCTGACAGCAGACGACTTCTCCTCCTTCTTTGAGAAAAAAGTTGCTGACATTAGCAGTCGGTTCCCTGAACCAACCTTTCCTATTCACTCACCCTCTATGACTGACCCTACTAAATGTCTCAACTCTTTCTCGGCCCTATCTGAGGCAGAGATCTCTGACCTCATCCTCTCTCATCGCCCCACCTCCTGTCCCCTTGATCCAGTCCCCTCCCCTCTCTTTCAAACCATCTCTCCCTCCATCACAACATTCCTTCTCCATGTCCTCAACTCCTCTCTTACTTCCGGCACTTTCCCCTCTGCCTTCAAACAGGCCAGAGTTAGACCCCTACTCAAAAAACCCTCACTTAACCCAGTTGTCCTCCAGAACTACAGACCGGTATCACTTCTACCCTTCTTTTCTAAAACAATTGAACGCGCTGTATCTAACCAACTGTCAAACTTTCTCACTCAGAACAACCTGCTTGACCCCCACCAATCGGGCTTCAAGAAGGGCCACTCCACCGAAACTGCCCTCCTGTCGGTCACCACGGCCCTCCAGTCTGCCAGAGCGGCCTCGAGGTCATCCGTCATCATTCTGCTGGACCTCTCTGCAGCATTTGATACGGTTAACCATCAGATCCTGCTCGCCAGACTCTCCGAGATGGGCATCACTGGCACTGCACTTCAGTGGATCTCGTCATACCTGTCCGGAAGATCCTACCAGGTCTCCTGGGGAGGCGATGTGTCTGACCCCCGCCAGCTCTCCACTGGTGTCCCACAGGGCTCCGTCCTTGGACCCCTCCTCTTCTCCCTGTACACCACCTCGCTTGGACCAATCATCACCTCCCATGGCTTCTCCTACCACTGCTACGCTGATGACACCCAGCTCTACCTGTCGTTCCCCCCGACCGATCCGGGGATCTCAGCCAGGATTGAGGCCTGCCTCACAGACATCTCCGCCTGGATGACCAAGCACCACCTCCAGCTGAACCTCGCCAAAACCGAACTCCTCATCATCCCGGCCAAACCGTCCATCTCCCATGATCTCTCAATCACCCTGGGATCTGCAACGGTGACCCCTTCTTCCTCTGCCAGGAACCTCGGGGTTACCATGGACGACGAGCTCTCCCTCACAGCCCACATCGCTGCGGTCTCCCGGTCGTGTAGATTCACCCTCTACAACATCCGGAAGATCAGGAGATACCTGTCTGAGCACTCCACCCAGCTGCTGGTCCAAGCACTTGTCATCTCCAAGTTGGACTACTGCAACTCGCTGCTCGCCGGGCTCCCAGCATGCGCAACCCGCCCTCTCCAGAGGATTCAGAACGCAGCGGCCCGTCTGGTCTTCAACCTACCCAGACGCTCCCATGTTACCCCGCTCCTCGTCTCCCTTCACTGGCTGCCCGTCACGGCCCGTATCAGATTCAAGACCCTGGTACTGACCTTCCGAGCGGTGAATGGGACTGCACCCGACTACATCAAGTCTCTCCTCCAGCCCTACACCCCCACCCGCCACCTTCGGTCTTCCGCTGACAACCGTCTGGTGGTCCCACCGTTCAAGACCGCCCGGTCCCAACACAAGCTCTTCCCCTGTCTGGCCCCCCAGTGGTGGAATCAACTCCCCACCTCCATCAGAGTCACTGACTGTCTCCCCACCTTCAAGAAAAGGCTCAAGACACACTTGTTCCGGGAATACAACGGTACCTAGGAAAGGTGCTGGACATGATGTTAGTTTCTCCCAGGATCAGAAGGACTTTTACTTAGAGACCTGCTGCTCTTGCTGGTTAGCTGTAACTGATTAAACTGTTGTTTGCTCTTTCACAGGAACACTCGTGCACTTTTAAGGTTCATGTTGTTCAATTGTAACTTGTTTAACTCCATGCTCTTATGATTCTTCCCTTTGGCACTTATTGTTGGTTTTTCACAATGTACGATTCATGTGTAGGGGGTTAAAATATGGTCGAAAGAACCAAAACGAATTCCCCTATGGTTTAAAGGAAGATGGGAAACTGAAGTGTATTAGCATGAACCAAATAATGCCAATACAAATATAAAGTATAGTTATTTGACTCTATGGGTTAAATCAGAGCAAGAATGGTCAAAGTACGGTCAAAAGGAATACGCATTTAATAACATTGCAAATGAATGAAATCAATTACAAGGCAAACATGTTACAAATGAAGGCTTTAAATCTTACCTACTCTACCGTGATCATTGTAAAATCAGAGAGAAAGCAAGAGTGAGCAAGGAGTAGGACAGTAGGACAGTAGGACAAGGGAGAACTGAGGAGAATATCTCAGGAGATGAAGAATCCAACAAACAATGCATTACAATTCCCTTTATACACAAGAACAACCAATCAGACCAGATCTTGAATGGGGTGTCAGGGCCATCAAGTTGAGACCGTCCAGAAACTCCAGACTTTAGCATATGAGAGGTGGGGGCAGGTTTGACACCCAGCCTTACACATGTTTGACTACTTGCAATGTTGGGGATATCTCGTTGTTATGATCAGTGACCTATGCACTATTGTAAAGCTCTCTCTAGGAAGTCGCTTTGGATAAAAGCGTCTGCTAAATGAATAAATGTAAAATGTAAATGTATAGCTTTAAATGCTATGAGGAGGAGAGAGACGGGGCTAACTGCCATTGCAATGGCACGTCTCTCAAGGAAAAAACAATATTGCTCGCATGCCTGTAGCTCATTTTCTCATTGGGGGGGCCAAATTCTCTGTGTGGGCAAAGCAGAGAAAGGGGAGGTAACCTTTCCCCTTATGACGACATAAGCGGAAGATTTTCAGATCGGAGCATTTGAGCTTACATTTTCTCAAAGGCAGAGAAAAATACCTAGGGCTTGGTTTACATGAATTTCTAGTCACTGGGGGACCAAAGGCAGGCTAGGGGAACTCATATTAATGTTAAATAAATGAAGTGCCTTTAAAGTGCACATCTGTATGCAATGAATAGAGGTTCATTATTGTTCATTATTATCCAGAGTGGCTTACTATAAATAATTTGTGCAACCAAATCATGTTTTGCGCCAGTAACTGAAAATGTTAGTAGCGCAAGTGCCACCAGTGGAAAAGGTTTGTGTATAGCCCTGATATATCTAAAATATTTTGTTTATTTATATCTAAAATAAAATATTTTGTAGATAAAACAATGTATTCTGCCACTTAATTAGTGACTTGGCTTTATTTCTGGACTTACTATCCACAATCGAAGTGTGTTACACAATTCTGTAAGATTGCCTATACTCGTGCATTGTTCTTGGTAACCAGAATGCCCTGTATTCCAGTGCGGCTTGTACTCCGATTTACAAACCGAAATTGCACATTCTGAGGGGGTGTGGCTTGTACAAGGTGCTTATTTTCCTTAAAATACGGTAATCACAAAAGTAACATGTCTAAAAAGTGAACAATTTGTTTTTTTATTCATAACATGGTCAGAACATTTCAGAAGCTTGTGCCTCAAATGGGTTCTTTGTGCAAACCAGTTAATGAATATTATATCCCCCCAAATGTCGCCATCGTGTTGACGACTTCACGCTTCCGATAAGACGGGAATGATAAATATCCCCCCAGTTTGTGCAATGTCTTCGCACGAAGGGTCTACTAAGGTGACGTGCTCATCTCCAGGGAGGGGCTGGTAGTTTTCCTCATTTAAAGAGTATATAAGGTTGAGTTTTTGCATTGATAAGTTGTCTTCCAACGTCTGTATGTGAATACCCTGCGATCGCTGAATAAACACCAAGTTAAAGAAGCGCTCATTGCCACAGGCAGCAGTGCTTGCTGCATGTTTTGCGTCGTGTTTTACGTCAAACGCGTCACAAAGCAAGGGAATCAGCAGAGGAGAGCCCAGGCAGATAAACAGTGGGCTGATGTCTGAGTTTTTGGTCATTATGTTTCTAGTTTACTGTAGAAAGACCTTAAAATAGGGTTTATCATCAAAAACCTTCACCAATGATTTAAACATCAAGAAATATTGTTGTTATGTATGCGTTATTATGCTTTGATTTTACTGGTCTGGCCCACTGAGATCAAAGTGGGCAGTATGTGGTAAACACATTACAGCACAATAGATAGATAGATAGATAGATTACTTTATTTATCCCCGAAGGGAAATTAAGTTGTCATAGCAGCCGGTATATTTGAATACAATAAAATACAATACAATACAATAAATACAATACAATACAATAGAATAAAGTGCAAGGAGACAGGTTTAGTGCAGTTCTGTGATGGTGGCTCTGACAGAGGTAGAGTTGAACAGTCTTATTGCGGTTGGGAGGAACGATTTCCTGTATCGTTCCTTGGAGCAGCGGGGTTGAATGAGTCTGTGGCTGAAGCTGCTTCTTAGCTTGTCCAGGGTTTTGTGGAGGGGGTGAGAGGGATGGTCCCTGATTGCCAGCAGTTTTGCCAGCATCCTGTCCTCCACCACCTCCTCCAGGGTGACAAGCTTAGAGCCAACCACAGACTGTGCTTTCTTAATGAGTTTTTTCAGTTTGTTGGCGTCCTTTGCCTTGATGCCCGCACCCCAGGACACCACAGCAAAGAAGATGGTGCTCGCCACAACAGACTGATAGAACATCTGCAGCATCTTGTTGCAGACGTGGAAGGACCTGAGCCTCCTCAGGAAGTAAAGCCGGCTCAGGCCCTTCTTGTAGACGGCCTGTGTGTTGGTGGACCAGTCCAGTTTATTGTCCAGTGTGACACCCAGGTACTTGTAAGCCGACACCACCTCCACATCCGTCCCACCGATGCAGACAGGAGAGAGCAGGGGCTTGTTCCTCCTGAAGTCCACCACCATCTCCCTCGTCTTCGCCACGTTGAGCTGCATGCAGTTCTCCCCACACCACTTCACAAAGCGGTCAACCAGGTCCCTGTACTCAGCCTCCCCCCCGCCCTCAACACACCCCACAATGGCCGTGTCATCAGAGAACTTCTGTAGATGACACGACTCGGTGCAGTGCTGAAAGTCAGCAGTGTATGTGGTGAAGAGGAAGGGGGACAGTACAGTTCCCTGGGGGGCCCCGATGTTACTGATCAGACGACCAGACACACAGTTCTGTAATCTAACAAACTGCGGTCTGCCCGTCAGATAGTCATCGACCCAAGTGATGAGGGGAGCACTCACCCGCGTGCCCTCCAGTTTGGCCTTCAGCAGTCTGGGCTGGATGGTATTGAAGGCGCTGGAGAAGTCGAAGAACATGATCCGGACTGAGGTGTTGGGTCTGTCCAGGGAGGAATAAGCCTTCTGCAGCAGGTAGATGATTGCATCATCAACCCCAACATGGGGCTGGTATGCAAACTGCAGGGGGTCTTGTGATGGGAACACCAGCGGCCTGAGGTGTGCCAGGACCAGTCTCTCCATGACCTTCATGATGTGATAGGTCAGTGCCACCGGCCTGTAGTCTTCCAGTGCAGCAGGACATCCTTTTTTGGGCACTGGGACCAGGCAGGATGTTTTCCAGAGCACTGGCACTCTCTGAAGGTGTAGGCTCAGGTTGAAGAGGTGCTGGAGAACTCCACAGAGCTGGCTGGAGCATCCCTTCAGCACACGAGGGCTGATGCGGTCAGGTCCTGCAGATTTCCTCTGTTTGAGCCTCTCCAGCTCTCTCCTCACCTGGCTGGCTGTGAAGTGGAGTCCAGACTGGGGGGGTGAGGGATGTCCGTGGTGGGTTTGAGGGTGGAGGGGATGAGGGTGGTGCAGAGAGGTGTGTGTCACAGGAGGTGGTGGGGGGCTGTGGGTGATGTGAGGATGTCCTGGGGGTGGGAGGTGTGGGAAGGTCCGTGGTGAAGGCCAGCGGGGGGGTGGGGGGGAGGTGATGACGGGGGGTGGTGGAGGGCAGGGGGTGATGGGGGGAGGTGGGGGGTTGTTGTTGTTCGGAGAAGCAGAGGAGGCAGTGGAGAGTCCGCTGGGGGTGGGGGGGGTTGGAGTTGAACCTATTGAAGAAAGAGTTCATCTCGTTCGCACGTCCCTCATCCCCCGCTGCTCCCCCACCTCTCCTCTGGAAGCCGGTGATCTCCTTCATCCCACTCCAGACGTCCCTGGTGTTATTGTCTTCCAGTTTGTGCTCCAGTTTTCTCCTGAAGTTGTCCTTGCTCTCCCTGATGCTGCGTTTGAGCTCCCTTTGTACACGTTTGAGCTCTGCACTGTCCCGTGATCTAAAGGCCCTCTTCTTCTCGTTCAGAAGGGCCTTCAGGTCGCTGGTTACCCACGGCTTGTTATTTGGGTAACAGCGAACCTCTTTAGTGGGGATGGTGTTTTCAATGCAGAACCCAATGTACTCAGAGACACAGTCAGTCATGCCATCAATGTCCTCTCCATGTGGCTCATACAGAGCAGCCCAGTCTGTGGCCTCCAGGGCTCCACGCAGTGTTTCCATGGCCTCAGTGACTGGGTGCTGCTGAACCACAGGCTTGTATGATGGTGAGAGCAGGACAAGGTTGTGGTCTGACCTGCCCAGTGGTGGCAGGGCAGTGCAGCTGTATGCATCCTTCACATTTGCATACAGCAGGTCCAAAGTCTTATTTTCACGTGTTGCACATTTGACAAACTGGAAGAAGGTTGGGAGTGTGGATGAGAGGGAGGCATGATTAAAGTCACCTGTGATGATAATGAAGGCCCCGGGGTGTTGTGTCTGTAATCCTGCAGTCACAGTGTGGATGACGTCACACGCTGCTTCCGCGTTCCCGGATGGAGGAATGTAAACAGTGATGGCGAAAACACTGGTAAACTCCCTCGGCAAATAATATGGACGAAGTCCGACGGCGACGAGCTCGATGTCCGGGCTGCAGACACGCTGTTTAACCGTGACGTGCCCGGGGTGACACCACCGGTTGTTAACGAGCACGGCGAGACCCTCTCCTTTCTTCTTGCCGCTCGCGGTGGTGTCTCTGTCGGCTCGGACCGTCTGGAAGCCGGGGATGGTGACGTTGGAGTCCGGTATCAGTTCGTGCAGCCACGTTTCTGTGAGACACACAACACTGGACTCCCTGTACTCCCGCTGGGTCCGGATGAGCGCTTCCAGTTCGTCCACTTTATTCGCCAGGGATCTCACGTTACCAGTGATGACTGCAGGGATGAAGGGCTTAAACTTTCTCTTCTCCATCCTCAATTTAATCCCCGCTCTGCAGCCTCGCCGTCTCCTCTTTAACTCCTCCGGGATGGTGGGTCTCTCTCCGGCCAAGAGGGCTGTGTGCCTCAGGGCCATCAGCTGGTCGCGGGTGTAAACAAAGCCGGCGTGTTTAGCCGGCATGCTCCCAGTGATCCGAAGAGACCGAAGTGCAGTTAAAAGTGGTAAAGAGTGTAAAAATCTGTATTAAAAAAGCACCTCGTCCTTGTGCGGTACGACGATGCTTAGAGCAGTGCAAAAATAAATATAAAAAACAAACAGCAAACCTAATAAAAACACAATAAACCGACAGTAGAACCAGCTGCTACGACAGGCTGCTGTTAGTACGGCGCCATCTTGCATTCGCCAATTAAGGCTGCAGCAAGCACCGTGACGTTCAATACATGAACTGTCATCACCAGCTGCATCACGGGCACTGCACTTTCTATAATTCCAGACATCTGTGTGCCACCAATTCTATTAAGCTATCATTATCTATAGGCTAGTTCAAGTTATCAATATTTGTGGCATCTTAATCACCAAATAAATCACGGGCACTGTGCACTAGTGGATATTGCAACAGGAACAATGGGCCTCATTCTCGAACGCAGTTAAGAAGAATTTAAGAAGTAATTTCTTCTTAATTGGATTTAAGAAAACATTTGGCATTCATGAAAGTTTTCTCATCTGGGATTTGTTCTTAATTTGTTCTTAACTTCAGAAGACTTTCCGAACTCGAAATAGCAGTCGTAAATCGGCCAAAATTTGTCTCAAATGCGATTACTTAAAAAACAACAAGGGGAATCGCATTTAAGAAAACTCTCCGTGTTAGAAATGTTAATGAATTTCAGAGCAATCGTTGGTGATTGCTTTCACATCAACTCTACAGACATCCGCGGATTAAAATAATTATAATAATTTACCTTGCTTAGTTTGCACTGTTAGATCAAGTGGATAACAATTCCACTGCTCATCTTACTGGTGTGTGATGTTGTATGTGACAAATAAAACCTTTAATTTGGACTTGAACATCATATAAATTCAACCAGGCCATCCAATTATCACTGATCACTCGACCTATTTAAAGGGACGAGTGTGCACCTTAGGCATACAATATGGCACAATTACTGTTGCTTTTCGCTTGGACATAACTTAGTTGGGTGTGCCACGAGTCGTGGCGCATCCTTTGTTATCTCACATATATATTTATTATTATTTTTGCCCCCCTAAGGCTCGGTCAATATTTGGACTACATAGAAAACGACAGTGTCAAAAGTTTCGTCTTGGTCTCGATTGCGTTGGCATTACTTTTGTTTACGTTCCATTGCACAGTTTAGGAGGATACAACGTTTTTGTGGCATAAAGTTGATTTTGTCGGCAAAGGGTAGACTACTCAGTTATAATAGCCTACGTCACAGCGTCGGCACATGTTAGCAACGACGCATTAGATACGACATGCATAGAAGACTGTTGCACAGCTAGGATGGTATCGTGCCGCCCCCCTAGCATCCGTCAATATTTTGATTACTTACAAAACGTCATGTCAAAAGTTGGTAGCCATTGAGTTGCTTGTCTTTTTATTTACCTGGCTAACTTGCTAGCCACAGTCACTGACGCTACTAACGTCACGAAACACGCGTGACTACCTCTAGCAGAACATTAGTTTAGCAGCTTGTTAACTTCTGGGAGATAGCTAGGCTATAGCTTTAACGCTACTGCAAGGCAGCTGCAGAAACGCCACAAGCAAAGAGACCAGGGTGATAACTATTTACTCATTTTACTTTGAGATATGAAACACAACTGTGAAGTGTAATTTACAATATAAGCTGATATTATTGAGGAACTACATCTACTTTCGGAAACGGTAGTCTACTATTTCACTGAAGCATTAGCATCATGACATTAGCCTATGTTGCCTGGGCAACACATAGGCCTACTACAGCGGTCTATGATGCATCTGTTTTCAATCGTTAAAATAAACATTACTCACAAATACATTTTCGTTGTACGATTTATTATGACATTAGATTACAAGTAAACGATTTGTTGGTGAAATAATCATTACCTGTGATTTCAAACCAGTACTGCAACGCTGTAGCCTACGCGAGACACTGTGTAGCTAACAAAAACATCCACAGCTGTTTACAGTAGGAAGTCAAACGGCGACAGAACATGTTCGGCACTCCCTTAAATTAAAAGTATTTCAATAGGTGAAACTGTCTGACTACTAACCCGAACTTCATTGACACAGCCTAAACTTGTCAATCTGTTCATGAAAGCAATATTTAATTTCAGCCTAAACCGTACAACGGAAAGTTCAACCAACGATCACCACCAAGACGAACACTGTAGTATACAATTTACCGGGGCAGCTTCTCCACAAAGGGCTATATCGCATTTTGCGTTGTTACTGACAATGATCGCTATTGAGCTTTTTATGCATGAGCGATTTTCCACTAAATAAATGTGAAGCGTATTTACGTTTTTGCGGGCATGTCATAAGTTAGCAGACATAGAGCTACTGTTTGAATCGCGATTCCATCAGAAATATTTCCAGTGATAACGTTGTTACAGTAGCTTCTTTCCAAGGGTGTTCTTAATGAATTATTATGCAATAGACTATGAGTAGGCTAAATGCTTGAAAATATGCAGGCACACCCTCACAATTTCCCCAGAAATTGTATGCTCTCTAGTTATTGTTGTTGGAATGCTGCTTCAGCATTCCAAGTATTGTTCTTTGAATCTTTATTCAACTTCTTCATATTCTTCTTCTTCTATTTCTTCCGTGGCACGTTTCAGCGCCTTCAAATCTTCAGCTATTAAAACCGTTCAGCTATCAAAAAATTCAGCAGTTTCAGGCCATGGGTGCTATGACTTTTCAGCTTTGTACCTCTTATGCTTGAATTAATATAAATCATAATTCATAATATTTTTAACATGGTTTTCCAATGGAGTTTTCTTTCGAATCCTCTTAAACTTCTTCAACTTTCAACTTTTTCAGATTCGCCAATATTTCAGCTACACACACCATTTAAACTTTAAAATGTTGACAAAATCCTCAACTATTTTATAAAATAGCAGCTCGTTAACTTCTGGGAGATGCTAGCTAGGCTAACTAGCTTAACTGCAAGGCAGCTGCAAAACCGCCACAAGCAAAGAGGCCAGGGTGATAACTGTTTACTCATGTTACTTTGTGATATGAATTGTGAAATGTATTAACTTTGTGATATGAATTATGAAATGTATTAGCTGATATTATTAAGGAAGTAGGCTACACCTACTTTCGGAAACAGTAGTCTACTATTTCACTGAAGCATTACCATCATGACATTAGCCTATGTTGTCCGGGCAACACATACTACAGCGGTCTATGATGCATCTCTTTTCAATCGTTAAAATAAACATTCCTCTTACATTTTTGTTGTACGATTTATTATGACATTAGTAAACCATTTGTTGGTGAAATTATCATTACCTGTGCTTTCAAACCAGTGTAGCTCACTGCAACGCTGTAGCCTACCCTCGACACTAGTGAGTACAGTAGCTAGCTAGCTTAGCTAACAACAACTCTCCACAGCTGTTTAGGAAGTCAAACGGCGACAGAAGCACTCCCCTTACTCAAAAGTCTTTCAATAGATCAAACTATCTGACTACTAACCTGGGCTGCGTTTCCCGATAATGATGGATCGTACGAGTTACGAGGGTTCTCTACGATCAAAATAAAGATCCATCGTTATTTCTTACGTGCGTTTCCCGAACACGCTCGTAAGGAGAACCATCGTACGTGTCTCTTAAGTTGCACTTAACAAGACGCTGCCCATTGTACTGAAATGTGATTCTTCTGACGCAACTTTAAGACTTTAAAATTAAAACTTAAACCACAATAATTGACGAATTACGGCACACAAATAATATTTTCTGTCGCTACAGAAAACTTTACATTTATTATAGGATACTTATTTTAGTACTTTTCAATGTACATTGTAGGATGCTACATGAAGACAAAGACAATAAGGTGAACGTGCAAACTATGCTGCATCTGAGTTTTACACCGGTGTCAGGACCCTGCAATCAGCGACACAGGATGCTAAATACCAATAGGAGGTCATGGAAATTAAGTGGGCTCATCTCCAAATTAAGGAGAGGAAGCTCTTGTTTGAAGAGATGAAGTTCACAAGGCCCTCCATTTCTGTGCCTATTCTTCTGCCCAACCAACAGGTATAGGCCTAGTGTCAAATGTAGGTTACCTTATAGCCTAAGCATACAATGTGTATTTTAATTAAGTAAAGGCTGAATTGTGTATTGTATCATTCAGTGTTGACTGTCCAATCCTTACATGTTTTTTCACCTTACATCCATGTGTGGAGCAGGAGCAGGGAGAACAAACTCTAATAAAACAACTAGCCTATATTTCTCAAATTACTGGTGCCTTGGTTTTTAACTTTTCTTGGTACTCCACTTTCCATAGGCAAATATATGAGTCCTATATTTACTACTTATTGAACTAGGTTAAAAACCATGCATTTACATGGTATCACTCATGGCATGTCCCAGCTAGCAGCAAGCATCTCAATCCAACATATTCAGTCTTCAGTTTAATTCAGTCTAATTTCTAGTGTTGACTATATCTACAATATTGCAATAATAGGCCAACAGTTTGCAGTCTGATGATTCTCAAATATTGGCCACAAATGACATTGTGACAAATGACAAACACACAAGTAATGAATACCCCATGTCTTCAACATGGAATCATTGTTTCTGACATGAATAATCAACTCTACTTAAATTGATGGTTGATCAATTATACTCATTGAGTGTAAGATATGTCAGATGACATCATATCATAATGCTCCTGAACCACATAGAAGCAGACCTGCAGAGGCGAACAAGGAGGTCCTTTGCACTGACCCCTGCAACCCTACTGGCAGTGTTAAGGTTCTATGCCACTGGCAGTTTTCTGGAGGTTATTGTAGGTGGACATGGGCTCTCCAAGGCCCCAGTGTCATGATCTGTGCAGGCTGTCACAACTGCATTACTTTGGCACATCCCAGACCACATCCAATTCCCCACAACCAGAGGGGACAAGTCCGCAGTGCAGGACTTAGGGCCAATCCCAATACATCCCCTTACCCCTTCCCCCTTCCCTTTGGTTTACCCCTACCCCATGGCCCTCGAAACCGAGGGGTAAGGGCTACAAAGCCCTAGGAATTGGGACGACACTTGGTTACGTGTACATCATCTAGCACGTATCGATATCTCCAAAGAAAGTAGTATTATGCACTGATTTCAAACTAAATTCGCTGCTAATGGAGTTTACTTAAAACTGTAGACATGCTAGTAAGAGAAATGCGGGACTGTTGTGCAAATTAACACTGTAACATTATCGTAGCAAACTAGCGATTTTTAGAAACGTTTCAGTTAGGAAAATGGTTGCAAATATATATGTGCAGGACTGTGTATAGCACAAAACAAGACTTTAATAATTTTTTCATGAATTAATTAAGCCGCAAATATATAATTTATCGGACTCTCGGGATGATCTGGCCGCCATTGTTGCCGGTCGCGCAGTATTCGCATACCCTTTGGTTTCAAGTAAGGTCTCGATCTCACTTGGTTTCAAGGGGTGTATACCCCTTCGTCTTAGCCCTACCCCTAGCTCAAAAAGAGTATTGGGACACCACTAGGTCTCACGCGAACGCGCAAAACCAAGGGGTAGGGGTAAGGGGATGTATTGGGATTGGCCCTTAGACCAGTGCTTCTCAATTATTTTCTGTCATGCTAGGAGACTGAAATTTTTTCGCGACCCCCCTAAATTGAAATACTATTGAGAACCTGCTAATATTTATTTATTTATCTGTATACGTTATATATGAGTTTGAGTTGCTAGCACCAGCATTCTGCATACAATCACCTTATTATTGAAATAGATTAATAACATTTGCTGACATCTGCAACATCTTAAAACAATTTCCAAGTTTATTAACTCAATTTGTAACATTTAAACAAGACCGTTCAGTCTGTGTGAATCTCAAAACACAGAAACAAGAGCAAATGATTCTCTGGGGTTTTCATTTAATTAATAACATTTTTAAACAGTAAACATTGGTCACTTGTCAGTCAGCTTCATCAGCTTATTCCCTTTCAAAAATATATATGACTTAAAAATAAACATTACTCTTTGTGTAATAATATATATATATATATAAATAAAAACGTTAAAAAAACACACAAAAAAAACACTAAATCCCCCCTGCCGCTCGCGCCCACCCTGAGACCCCACCGCGACCCCCAGGGGGTCGCGCCCCACCATTTGAGAAGCACTGCCTTAGACTATCTTCAATGGTTTTTATGAGTTTTGTATGAGTTTTCACTCCCTCTCAGTCCTTTCACCCTGTGACTTCCCAGTCAACCCTGTGGGATCCTTTCTCAATTCAGCCCTAGGCTATTCTAATAAACATCTTCAATGTTGAACTGTTGTTGTGTTATTGCACTTGTAAAAGCGTTACGTTTTTGCATTTCTAGTTACTGTTGCACATTCCAACAGCCATATTTCAATGTTATAGAATTTTGAATAAGACTGACATGTGTTTGTTAAATCGACCTTCGTCTACAGCATCTGCGCCAAACTCACCAAATAAAATGATTTGGTGTAACCTAAATTTACTTAACAATTAACCGGTTTCTGATATTTTTTCGGAACTTAAACTTCTGTATGGTTCACTAACAAATATCCCAGTTCCAGCGTAACTGGTGTAAAAATAGAACCAAAATACGTCATCTTATCTTTCATCGGAACTAACTTTCAGCATTAGTCTGGTGTAGTTTTTATGGTCGGCCGACGTGTGTCTCCACTGAGTCTCTGTGCTACATTGCACTTAGCGATCTACGACTGGTCTGGAGCTCTCGTTAATCTACGACGATTTTCAAGTGTCTCTTTAGCTACGATGGTTTCAGGAAACGGCCCGTACAACTAAGATCCATCGTACGATGGACTCTACGATCAACTTAGACTTACGATGCTTTCGGGAAACGCAGCCCAGAACTTCATTGCCACAGCCTAAACTTGTCAATCTGGTCATGAAAATGATTCATTTCAGCCTAAACCGTATAACGGAACGTCACATCAAATTCTACCAACACAATCGCTACTATTACTACCAAGACGAACACTGTAGCTACAGTAGTTCTACAATTTACCGGGGCAGCTCCTCCACACAGGGCTATATTGCATTTTGCGTTGTTACTGACAATGATCGCTACCAGTGAGCTTTTTATGAATGAGCGATTATCCACTAAATAAATGTCTAGCTTATTTACGCTTTTGGGGCCATATTTTCAGTTTTCAGAAGATTGTACTGTTAGCTACTGCCGATAACGTTGTTAGAATAATTTACAAAGGGGGTTCTTTATTAATGAATGAATGCAATATGAGTAGGCTAAATGCCTGAAAATATCAGGTCGATTTTTACACCGGTCTGCCAAATGTATTTGTTTTGATTCAACTATGAGGCTGCTCACCATTCCCTCTTGCAGGGGAAATGAAAAGACAACTATTTAATTCTACACTTCACTCCTAGTATTTTGAGTTGTAAGCAGCAAAAAAAAATATGCTTAAAAAAATCTATGTAATCTTTATAAATAATAAGTATGCATTTTTGTATAAAATATACAGAAATATCAAATGTAAAAATGTCATTAAAAAACGGACCCCTCTGCAACCAAACAGGCACAGGGTAGACTACTCAGTTATAATAGCCTACGTCACAGCGTCGGCACATGTTAGCAACGACGCATTAGATACGACGTGCATAGAAGACTGTTGCACAGCAAAGATGGTATCGTGCCGCCCCCCTAGCATCCGTCAATATTTTGATTACTTAGAAAACGTCATGTCAAAAGTTGGTAGCCATTGAGTTGCTTGTCTTGTTATTTACCTGGCTAACTTGCTAGCCACAGTCACTGACGCTACTAACGTCACGAAACACGCGTGACTACCTCTAGCAGAACATTAGTTTAGCAGCTTGTTAACTTCTGGGAGATAGCTAGGCTACAGCTTTAACGCTACTGCAAGGCAGCTGCAGAAACGCCACAAGCAAGGAGGCCAGGGTGATAACTATTTACTCATTTTACTCTGTGATATGAAACACAATTGTGAAGTGTAATGTAGCCTACAATATAAGCTGATATTATTGAGGAACTACATCTACTTTCGGAAACGGTAGTCTACTATTTCACTGAAGCATTAGCATCATGACATTAGCCTATGTTGCCTGGGCAACACATAGGCCTACTACAGCGGTCTATGATGCATCTGTTTTCAATCGTTAAAATAAACATTACTCACAAATACATTTTCGTTGTACGATTTATTATGACATTAGATTACAAGTCAACGATTTGTTGGTGAAATAATCATTACCTGTGATTTCAAACCAGTACTGCAACGCTGTAGCCTACGCGAGACACTGTGTAGCTAACAAAAACATCCACAGCTGTTTACAGTAGGAAGTCAAACGGCGACAGAACATGTTCGGCACTCCCTTAAATCAAAAGTATTTCAATAGGTGAAACTGTCTGACTACTAACCCGAACTTCATTGACACAGCCTAAACTTCAATCTGTTCATGAAAGCAATATTTAATTTCAGCCTAAACCGTACAACGGAACGTTCAACCAACGATTGCCACCAAGACGAACACTGTAGTATAGCTACAATTTACCGGGGCAGCTTCTCCACAAAGGGCTATATCGCATTTTGCGTTGTTACTGACAATGATCGCTATTGAGCTTTTTATGCATGAGCGATTTTCCACTAAATAAATGTCAAGCTTATTTACGTTTTTGGGGGGCATGTCATAAGTTAGCAGACATACTGTTTGAATCGCGATTCCATTTGAAATATTTCCAGTGATAACGTTGTTACAGTAGCTTCTTTCCAAGGGTGTTCTTAATGAATTATTATACAATAGACTGTGAGTAGGCTAAATGCTTGAAAATATCACTAGAAGGGAAAAACTTAAAGGGACGGACAAGCAGGCACACCCTCACAATTTCCCCAGAAATTGTATGCTCTCTAGTTACATTTGTCATGCCATGAACATAATAATGTTGATTACAAAATGGTTAAATCTGCTTTATAACGGAAATAAACTCTACAAACAACCATTATGTATGTGTGCAACCATTTCTAAAATGTGTTACAATATATGCAGGCAACTATAGGTTATCAAGCCCTTTCTCCTTGTTCTCATTCATATCAGGTAAATCAGCAGTCGGCTAATGTTCCCTTTAGTGCTCGTCCCAACGTTTCCAGGCAACCTTGCTTGACGTAAGCAAATTAATTGGGTGTTAGTTTACCCATTTCGGAATTGGTTTCAAACTTCAGGGGAAAAGATTCTACGAAAAAGCTGTAGTATGAGCCAGGTTCGAGAGTCGAACAACAATTATTGGAGGAGATAGTTTTGGATAAGTTGACTGGAGGAGAGCCTGTCTACTTAACACACACACACACACACACACTGGACATCTCGATTCCACTCTGCCCTGCATGAACACCAACCCAGACCACACCACTGCTCCCTGGCCACTGGTGGGGACCAAGCCCACCCTGCCAGTGAACTCCACTCCTCACCAGCCCTAGCCATGGAGAACAGCTGGCAGAAGCAAGCGTGATGGAAGGCGGTCGGGACGACACACTGAGCCAGGCCAGCCCCTGCAACTGGGAAACCGCTACATCACACTGATGGATGAGGAGGAGCCCCCTGGGCTTGATGACACCCTTCCTCAGCCCGCCCTGCAACGCCCCCGCAGACCGGCTCCAGAGAAACAACAGCATCACACTGACATCCAGCATCGCTCACGCCGCCCTGCTTCCCATCCTGCGCCCTCAACACAGTCAGCTTCCCCTAGACCAGGGGTCTTCAACGTTTTTCAGGCCAAGGTCCCCCAAACTGATGGCGAGATGGAGTAGGGACCCCCCTACTATATAAATTGCATAAAATTATGTTTATTATACTGGGCCTATTGCCATGTATAAACATAGCTACCCTGTTTTTGTGCATTCAATAAGCTATTCAAATAAGACACAGGTTCATGTATTCATTAAAATTTATATTTTTAACATGTTCAAGGTACAGGGTGGCCGTGCCACTGGCATTTATAAATCTTGCATACATCACTGAGCTGACAATTAATAACAACTTATTAAAATAATTCACAGATGTATGTTTTTATTTTAAACATACATATAGAAGGGACAGTGAATCCTCAATCCATCTGTGTGTAGCCCTGTGGGATTTTGCAGTATTTCCACAATCATTGTATTTAATTTGTTTATTTTCTTAAAAATTTTATGATTTATAATGTTAAGAATGTTTATGTTATGTTTATATGTATTTCGATTAAGTTAATTATTATTCATGTTCCTTTAAAAAAAAAGATCAATTTAGAGTCAGGGTGAGAGGTCGTGGGGTGTTGATGGCACACATACTCCCAGATTAGTGAAATGTCTGACCCTGATGTGTTGCACACAATTTACCTAACCTTGGACGGATACAGGTTGTCAAGCAGAGGGTCATATCAGCCTCAAGCTGCAGCCTTGACCTGTATTTGTTTTTCAGGTAGGTGAGTGAGGAAAATCCACTTTCGCAAAGATATGTTGTTGCAAAGGGCAAAAGGCTCATCATAGCTTTTGCTGCCAATTGTGGAAAAACTTTCTGGCAAGAGATCCAGAACTGGGTGAGTGGTTTAGTTTCGTAAATGTTTCTGAACGTACTGTCAGTGGATAGTTCGATGAGCTGATCCTCCTCTGTCACGGTCAGGCGTGTGCCGTCTGCTGCGTTGTCTCCGAATGGAAACTATATCCATGTCTTATCCCTGCGCCAGGAGTCAGCCTCAGAAAAGTAGTTCCTAAATTGTCCTTCGAGCGCCTCCAAGTGCGCAAGAATTGCGCGTGTTACGGGAGGCGAGAGCACAGCAGAATCTCCCAGCTCATCCACTAATGGAAACATGGAAAATGTTCCCTCCCCGACGCGCTCCCTCCATTTTCTTATTTTTTTGAGAAAGCCTTCCATTCTGTCATGTGTATTGCGACCTTGCATGGAACTGTTAAGTTTGTTCAGCTCAGCGAAAATGTCAGCAAGATATGAAAGTTTGGTGACCCAGACATTGTCACTGAAAAGTGCAGCCAGCTCTGTGCGCTTTTGGAGAAGTAAAAACTCCCGGATAGATTTGTGTAATTCCAACACACGTGACAAAACTGTTCCACGCGAAAGCCATCGAACCTCAGAATGGTACAGTAGCGCAGTGTGTTCTTCTCCCTCAGCAGCACAGAGATTAGAGAAGAGACGCGTTTGCAAAGCACTCTTCTTGACTATATTGACAACTTTCACGACCGAGTCCATGACATCTGACAATTCTGTGCTCATGTCTTTGGCATGTCTTACAAGCCATGGCTCTTGCACCGTCGGTGGATCCTCTCCAATAGTATATGGCTGTTTGTTCTGGGCAATCCGAAGAGCAACATCATAAGAACATTTCAGAGCTAGCTCACCAATTTTGGCTGATTTCCTCATCAATGTTTGCTGACCTTGGAGGGATTTGACATTAGTTTGGAAGTATTCGATAGGCTTGTCTTTTAAATGGCTGGGGGTTGTCTCCAAATGACGCTGCAGCTTTGATGGCTTCATCGATTCATTTGACAATATGGTAGAATAAATGACACACATGGGTAATTCAATACCATCTGTCTCCTGTATTGATCTGTATACTTTCTTGTCTTCTGTCGTTTCCGCTTATTAGTTCCTATAACAGCAGCAGGTGCCGCCCCCCCACTTGCATTTTCACCTGTGGTTTCTGATGATTTTTTTGGTCGAGTGACAAAACGATCCATTTTCTATATTAACTATTTCCATACACTTGGTATTTTTGAGCTTCGCGCTTTTAGACGTGTGCATAAACGCGATCTGATTTGCTAGCAGTGCATAAACAGTTTTGCTCACCAGCCACTGTGGCTAGTGGTTTTCCAAAGTTACTAACCACTGAGCAATTTCATTAGCTTTTGTTAGTAAATTAAGTTTGATTTGATAAAGATTACTAGGGTTTGCTACAATTGACTTGAAGAACTAGTTTTACAATCCTTTCAAATGTAAATGACCATTGCAAACACCCAAATCAAGACTACATAAAATGTAGGCTATAGCTAGCTATGTAGGCTACAGTCACCAAATCTTCAGCTTTTAATTCTATTCCACTTAGTATTGCTAGTTTATGTACCCTTAGTATAGTTGGACCACATTTAAATTTAAGATTCCTATATGTTTATTGTATGCACCTTCCTGCCAAAGCAAATTCCTTGTCTGTGCAAACTTTCATGGCGAATACATATCTTTCTGATTCTTTCTGAGCTCTTATAAGTGACAAAGACGTAAAGAGTAGCTCATTGCATATAACTGTAGCGAACCAGCTGTCTTCGTCCGCTTCTTCGCAATGCTTTTGACATGGCCAACGGCTATGTGCCACCACATCCCTGCCTTGCACTGAGCAGGGTCCTCTTTTAAAGCGTGTTCGCGCGTCTGTTGCTTTGTAATGAACCTACGGAGGCCGAGACTGTTTAACACAGGGGGAAACGATACGTGTTGGTTGAAATGCGTGTCTGTCTCACTGTCAATGCATGAGGCTTGAGAACCCTGTTCAATGAGTTTATTATTTTATATGTGTTTTGAGAAGACTACAATAAAAAATACAAATAAAACCTTTTTTTTTAAATATGAAAATGGTCTCATCAACCAAACATTTCGCGACCCCCCTGCAGTACCTCTGCGGACCACCTGGGGGTCGCAGACCCCCTGTTGAAGACCTCTTCCCTAGACGACTTCTCCCGCTTAACATGACAACCTCCACCCTTGTCATTGGCAGCTCCATGATCAGAGATGTCTACATCCCCCCTTCACCAAGCGGTCCCTGCAAGGTCCACTGCTTCCCCGGAGCGAGGGTCCGTGACATTCAACGTAGACTCCCAAGCATCCTCGCCGGCTACACCAAGGTCAGCACCATAATTGTACATGTGGGCACGAACGACATCAGAGCAAGACAGACAGAAGTCCTGAAGGCAGACTTCACAGCCCTCCTCACTACCCTCATGGACACAGGAAGACGGATCGTCATCTCTGGGCCTCTCCCTACCTACCAGAGTGTGGGAGAAATTGAAGATGTAACATATTTATCCTGTATAAGAATGATTCTGTGTTACAATATTCCTTGTGTGTGGGGAGAGGCCTAGCCCCAAATCTGAACTCTGGGTAACACTAGGCTTACATAAACAAGGGGACCTGGGCTTGACCATTATCTTTCTGGAGAGGCCATAAAAGAAGTGGTGAAGGCTTACAGGGGTCAAAGAGCACACATGCACACACTCAAACACGCACGCACACACGCGCGCAAGGTCTATGCAGAGGAGCCAATGAAGAAGAGCCATGGAACATTTAAATACTTTGTATTAGCCAATTACAGTCCTGAGCGCTGGTGTTTAAAATGACTAGCAACAACGGTTGCTAGTCAGACAAATTTCTAGCACAATGGCGTGTGATGTTTTTGTCTCCTTGTGGCCGCAAGCAATAAAGCATCCTTAACTTGTTCACCGACTGACTGTGCAATGCTTGATAGATTAATATCTCTGACAACTTGGTCCTTCGAGAGCCGGATTTCAACATCCTTTCCACATCCATACCCAAGAATTGAAATAATGCAGACGTGCATGACGGTGGAGAACCTTGCAGCTAAACATAGCTGTTTAAAAAGAGGCCTATTTTTTTCTGGGGGATAGTGGAAAGGTGACGGAATTCTGGACTAGTTATATGAGGCACAGCTTTCGATGGACAGGGTAAGAATACAATTGTGTATATGTATATATAGTCGACTTGTGAGAATATCCACAGTGGGTGCGTTAAAGAGCACTGTGGATCATAGATACTAAGATCCGTGATCTGTAACGTATCAGTGAACTAAATGTTTTTGCTAAAATCCTATGAATATATCAGTGAAGTGAATTGTGTGTGCACTTTTTAACTAAGACCTGTGAAGGATAGGTGAATCGGAATGTTTGGTTGACGTGATGACGAAGTAGAAAGATCGGTGAAGTATATCCCAAGATCCGTGATTTGCCTACATATCAGTTGTTAAGGCCTGTCCAACCAGAACTCTAATAGTGTTAGGGTTTGGTGGTTGTAATCATAGATATGTATTTATATATGGTTGTAATACCTATCCAAATGGACATGCTGGTGAATTGATGTGAAAGCAGAGAGATCGGTGAGGTTGTTCACAGTCGTTTTGAGGAAGACTACAGAAATAAATCCTCCGTGCGCACGTAAAACCTATAGAGAGAACTAGTTTGAACATTGTTAATGACAACAATGTAGTACATATGTGTGGTTATTGCTGCTGAAATTGATCGTTGAAATGTGTTGGATTTGGTGGTGATAATATTTACCTATTCAAATGGACTTGTTGGAGGCTTGTCCGACCAGAATGCTAATACATGTTTAAACTGTCATTTGCTGACGAGTGATAAGGTGCATATGTAAACTTTGGTACTGTTAAGAGAAAACAGTACTGAATAGTAAGTGTATACAAGGTGAACCAGTCGGAGAGACTGAGATTGTTTTTGAGGCCCAATTTTTCTGTTGAAATTGAAATAGTACTATGTGTTTGATGCTGCTGAGGTTGTTTTGCTGAAATGTATGAGTTTGGTGGCATTAATATTTACCTAATCAAATGGACTAGTTGAAGGCTTGTCCGACCAGAACTCAGACATGTGTAAACATCTCTGACGAGTAGCCTAATTTTAGGTGCATATGTAGACTTTGCACCACATTTTATGTTGAAATTGAAATAGTTGATAGAATTGTTAATATTAGGTTTTGTTGTAAATATAACCATGGGTAATTGTTTTAGGCTACATGTTGTAAGAGGGTAGAATTGACCCTAGAAAGAAATCAGAAGGCTGACATGATTCGACCGAATTTGCCAGTCCGCTGTCTGTTGAACGCGGTCTTTGTTGCTTTTACAACTTGCTAGGATAGCTTTGGGATCTGAGAGGAAAAGATCCATGATGTGGCTTGGTCAGCTAATAGCTAATGGCTAACTATTCTCCAGTGGAGGAAATGCATTCTGTTCTGTCCTGGGACAGGGAAGAATCCAGGAAGTTAGATTTGCAACTATGGCAACGAGATTGTAGCTAACAAATTTACAGACTCAACAGCGATGGCGGGTTTCAGGCTAGCAAAAGAATTACAGTTTGACATTTGAGATCTAGATTGAATAGACACATGCACAGATTAATAGAGAAATAGAAAGATTGAAAATACCAAATTTATACAAATATACGAATGAGGCAAATTTGATATACTAATTTGGTTACTCTTGAAAGATGTACGTGACGTGATGAGTATTTTGATACATTTGTTAACAAGATTTTGGTTTGTTTGAGTACATTTTACATAAGTTACAGAAATTTCGAGGAGGAATGGAGAAAGTGGGGGGCTATAGAGTCCCGGTGCGCTGAGATCTCACAAAGGTGAATTCCCAGAGGGTGTAATTCTGCATCAATATGTGAGTATTAAATGCTGAGAGATGTGTTTGTTTGGATGAATTCGAAGTTGGGTGGTTAACAAATGCTTGATCAACATTTGTTATGAAACCTAGTCAAACAGGCACGGTTCCTGAAGTTTTCCGACCGAACTTCTATATAGCCTATAAGCGGCAAATCTTTGATGTGTGACGGTATTCAATAACAATGCAGAAACTAATCTCCTGGTTCATGAATAGGTTCTAATTAGATTGGAAAAGTTATACTTATGCGAAATTAAGTGAATAAAAGGTAAACGCCAACCAGCTGTGTTGTTCAAAGAAAATAAAAACGTTTAAAGGTTTTTGACAGCGCCTGCTATTTGAGTTGATTCAAGTTTGAAACGCGCGCTGATAGATATATAGGCAATGTCTCTATTTGGGTTGATTGAGTAAAAACTAAGATTAAAATTGAAAAAGTGAGAAGTGTTACATTAAACCATATACAAACTACAAAATATTCAAATTAAATATTTTCATTTAGGGTTTTTGGTCCGCAAATTTTAGATTGGAGATCCGTGCATTGCATGCTGAGAGCGTATAATAGGAACATTCAAAAGGGGTATTCTGTATTACATGCTTTGATAAGACCTTTGAGAAGTTAAAGAGTAAGGTTTTGTGTTTTGCGGGCTTATGTTACACTTGTTAAATTGTGAATTTAAAGGTTTACAAAGAAAAGGGAGCATTTTGAGTTATTTCCTTTGTCTTAAGGGCATTGTTTGATTGACGTGAGTGGTAGCGTAATTCTAGCATGAATTACTAAGAGCAGTTTTAACCTAAACATGGATTTCATGAAACAATGTTTGATAACGATAGTTTAAAGCAAATTCAAATATTGATTACAGATAATTGGTAGAAGGCTAATTTTGAAATCAAACGCAAGATTCATTCGATTATTGCAACCTAGGAAACTTATGGGTGTTTTTGTGTTCAGTAGGTCTACAGAAAGGGAATGTCTTTTGTTTAGGGGTTTGATTTTATTTGAAATTGTAACTTTATTACTGTCTGACTTAAATAACGTGCACATCAAATATCCATTGACATGGAACCAATTGATGGCTTTTTCCAGTTTGGGTTATTTTGGGTGGTTCTTCTTCACAAGTGTTTTATTTTGGTTTGAGGAAATATATGTGAAAAATGGTGAAGTGATTAGATGGTTACATGAAAGATCGGTTTAGAGTGATCATGGAAGGTTATGGAATGAAACAAAAGAACGTTTTATGGATGAGAAGAGATGATTAGTTTAAACACTGATGTTCTGAAAAAGGAAATATGCATATACTTTGAAGGTACATTGAACATTTTAAGTCAAAATAGTACAATCTAGGGTTTTTAAAGAGTTTTGATAAAGGTATTGGATGCAATTTGGTTAACAATAAGAGAGAAAATAACTCAAATATACTTTTATTTGGAGTTTGATTGTCATTTTGATTTAAAGTTTATATGGATGTTTTATCAGGAGCCTGACACAATGTTTGGGATGAACAGTTGGGCTGTGATAAGGATGTTTTTATGAGTGGTATTAGTGCATAATTTGAGAAGACTCATTAAGTCTGAAATTGTGGTTATGATGGTTTGTGCTAATTAGCTTGTTTTGGACTGCAGCCAAAACAGGTTAGGAAGTTCTACCTATCTGACCTTTTATGGAACATATAGAGAAAAAAATGTTTGGTTAATAGCTACATTATTTGGTCTTTATTTCATATAGGAGGCATACAGATTAAATTCTGGTTTGGGGATAATTACAATGGTTTTTATCATATAATGGAAACATAGAGGAATCTGAAACAATATAGGTCTTAAACTTAACAGTTTTAAAAGAAAGAAAAGTTTTTTGAAGTGAAAGAAATTAGACAACTGTGATTTTCTAAAGAAGGAAACAAACAAGGAAACAGATTGTAATTTCTGGCATGACTAATAGGAGTTGAATATCAAATGAATTGAATTATGGAAGATCATAGGTGATACCACAACTTAAACCTTTCGCATAGCATGATGAAGAGACGGATCAAAACAGGTTTTATACAATACTAACTAGAAAAGAGATATCCTTTGCTAAGTTCTGTTCCAGGTGAAGCAGTAAACCAAAGAGTGGAGGAGTTGAACGAGGAGATTGTGTATTGATTAAAGATATCAAAAGAAAGAACTGGTCCAGCCAAGGTGGGAAGGACCATATCAGGTACTGCTCACCACACCCACTGCAGTCAAAATAGCGGAGAGGACGTCTTGGATACATTTGTCACATTGTATGAAAGTTAGGGACATTGATATAGGGTCAGGTTAGTTACTCACCACCGTCTCTTAAGGCCCAAGTCTGACTACAAAGGGGAGTCTTTTCTTGAAGGCCCGTCTCAACCTCAGTGAAGAAACCAACGGCAAACAGAGACTTAGGGTGTGAACTAAATAGGCTAGGATACAGTAAGCAGGGAAAGGTAGAAAGGATGGGTGACCTATTTGACAATGTAAGAGCCTCTTCATTTACTGTTCTCTATGGTTAAAAGATGAAATGATCTGCAAGGGAAGATATTGATTAATTTGTTTGCTCTACTAGAAGTTCATACTGATAACATTGATTTTATTTTTCTGGAAATGCTAAAGCTGATGTGGTGCAAAAGAGGCAGCCATACAGGTGTCTTAACATTAGGAAATGTGGATGTGACTTTCTTGAGAGATATGCAGGAAGTGTCACCAAACTGGTGGGTTATGTAAATTAACAGGAGGAATTTATGTTACTGAAGAATCTATTTCGTTATGTGCTGATTTGAGCCATGGGATGAATCATGTCTCAAACAGGAGGGATGGTGATAACGAAAGTGTTTATGGCAAATGGATTTACAAACTATACAAGGATAAAAACTTTAAGAAAAACTTTTTAGCATGCCCTATTTGAGAGAGAACAAGATATGCATGGACTTCTTTTGAGCTAAAGAAATGTAAAGATTCAGGAATGGAGCGAGGAGTCAGTTGCTTTCAACTGACCACTGTGAGAATGTAACTTTAATACTGTGTAGTCTACTATGTTCTGAAATTCACAGACAGTCGAGAGATGCTGTCCCAATCCAGTGAGAGGTCACTGACCTAAGGAGACTGGATTGTGGGGGTGGATTTGAAACATAGTCCTGGAAATGACAGAGGTGAACAGGGTCATTCCTGGTTAGTTTCAGAGGAGATGGCATAGTACACGTGAGTCGAGCGTGCATGTTGGTTGATGATGTCAATTTAAGGAGAACTCCGCGCTGTGCCTATAGTACAGTGTGTTGAGGTTGCCGTTTTAATCAACTAGACTACATTTTCTATGAGAAGATTACACAATCACCATGCATACACAATCATGGCATCCGTTTCAGCAAATTGGACTTTGTGATAATAATGGGAATTGTCTTGGAAATGACGTTTTGTATGTTGAAATACGTATGAACTAAATGGTGCTATGATTACGGATATAATGATTTAACAGTTTCATTGATGACAATGCAAATGGTAAATAGATTCAGAAGTTAAGTTTTAATCTTGAGATAAGTTGGAAACCTTTCTGTGGAAATAAAATTGAGGTACAAACACTCCTATCATGATACGTTCTACCAGTTACGTAAAGATGTTTCAGTTGAATTGTTATGTTCCAGGGCAGAAGTTTGAGAACAGTTATAGACTGTCGGAAGAAGTGATAACAATCCTGTTTCATTGATGTGACTTGATGAAGTATTATTTTGGAGTTGCATTAAAGCTTAATGTTTTGTTTTTGAGAGACCTGTTTGTACTACAGAAAGTTGATATTCATTTGAAAAGAAACAGAAATTGAGAACATGAAAGAACTTTTCAGGATGTGCCAAAGTGATGTCTTATCATGCAGAGGTTGTAAAATAGTTACGGCAGGCTGGGGAGAAATGTCTGTTGACCTAAAGGCCTGACGGCTCTGTAGATCACCTTCGGGGGAGGTTTTATGGCTCCCTGACCTAGGAGAGAACTGCTTATCACCAGAGGAAGAGCACAATCAGGGCCTTGTATAGACTGTCTTAGAAAAACCTGACTGACAGTTTACTGAATGTTTGGTTTTAGAGATGACCATGTAGACAACAAGGCATGTTCATATCCTGATCATTTCTGTATTGATTTCTTTGTTGCAATCTTTGTTTCTGTTTGATTGTGTGTGAAGGAGATCTGAGATGAGGTCCAATGCATCAGACGTCAAATAACCACTGCTGAGTGATGACGGGTTTTATCCCAATACCATGGGTTTCCCGTTGTGTTGAGTGAATTCACACTACTAGACTATGATGCTGTATTATAGTCTTATCGATTATTACACGTTTTAGATTTTATATGGATTATTTTTATGAATTATTTTTTATTTTATGTATTTTTGACTTTATTAATTGTGCGTTGGTGTGGTTTTGGAATAACACATTTTATTCAGGTTAAACAGGAGGGATATGTGGGAGAAATTGAAGATGTAACATATTTTTATCCTGTATAAGAATGATTCTGTGTTACAATATTCCTTGTGTGTGGGGAGAGGCCTAGCCCCAAATCTGAACTCTGGGTAACACTAGGCTTACATAAACAAGGGGACCTGGGCTTGACCATTATCTTTCTGGAGAGGCCATAAAAGAAGTGGTGAAGGCTTACAGGGGTCAAAGAGCACACATGCACACACTCAAACACGCACGCACACACGCGCGCAAGGTCTATGCAGAGGAGCCAATGAAGAAGAGCCATGAAACATTTAAAGCCCATATAGCAGGTTGATTTTTCAAACGAATTTGCGCTATTAACATGTTGGTTATAAACATTTTAACTGTTATCTATTGTATTTGATGTTGTTGGGTGTCACAAAACGTAATATAATACGAAAAAGTTGGTACTTTTTTGCAATGATTCTTCTTTCCCCCACAATGCATTGCATGACGTCACGTTGGGGAGACGATAGACCAAAGCCCCATTGAAATCAACGAGAGAGATTAACGAAAGAGTGTTCAGCAGTAGATAGTTTATAGATAAATACATAGATAGAATATATAATTAGCATAGATATAAAGATCAAGAGATATATATATAGATAGCATAGATAGATATATATATATATATAGAGAGAGAGAGAAATAGATAGACAGACAGCCAGATAGCATAGCATAGCTAGCTAGCACTAGATAAATAAATAGCTACTAGTACTAGCCTACATATATAAATATAGAGACAAAGCTAGATAGACATATGTATAGGTAGGAAAAATTGTAAACTACTGTGTTTGTGGGGGGTGACAAACTCTCTGTCTGCCCTGGCCCGAGACCGAGAAGCACTGAAAAGCTCGGTGCCGCCCGCCGCAAGCGAGAGCTGGCAACGGTAAGCCTCAGGCTAATGTTTACAAGCTGCAGAGCACGTTAGCTAGCCCCATAACATGAACCCCCCAACTACAGTCATAATCAGTGTGACATTAGAAAAGTCTGAGGCCCCGTCCACACTAACCCGGGTAAATTTAGAAACGCATACATATGTCTCCGTTTGCACTTCCCGGCCACACTAATACGGAGAATTCGGACACTGAAAACGGAGCTTTTCGAATACGCTCCCCTAGCCGGAGACATTTGAAAACGCCGGGTATACGCGTAGTAGTGTGGACGGGGTACACGGAGCTTTTAAGATACGATGACATTAGAAAAGCACATTTCGTGACTCATGAATATGAACCAAAACAAAATTGTTTTTAAGTAGCTATGTCCAAAAGCTAGTCATATCTAGCTAGATAGCGCGCCATAGTGTTTGGATCACGAGTGATCATCAAACGGCTTTCATAACTGTGTGTGTTTGATTTAGTTTATTGATTTAGTTTCCCCTTTCCCGATAGAACGTGACTATTACGGAACTCAAAACGTGGAATATCTAATCGGAAATGTGTTTACAACGTCGGGGAAAAGATTTAATTAGGGATTGACTTGGAGGGGAGAATTTCACAGGTGGCACTAGTAAATTAGCCCATAGCTAGCATGATCCCTTCTAGATCTAGCTAGATAAGAGCTACTTATCTGAACTAACGACATGATAACTGTCACTACTGTAGATATAAAGAAACGTTGACTTTCACTCGGTGCTATTCACTGACAGTAAAACAATGTGTCGTTATTATATGCACTGCTGTCCGTAGACAAGCTCCAGCGCTCCTTGCTGCGTTGCCGTTGCTAACTCAGCAGGACACTTCACCAACTCTACACTCATTCTCCTCGGACCATCCATTTAATTGGCTTTGGCGGCCATCAGGTCTAGGCAATTCCTCATTTGACCTCTCTCGTCTATTTGGTTCGATATTATACGGCTGCGGGCCATCGTACATTTTAGTGGTTATTGCCACCTCTTCCTCATCCCAGTCAATTGCCATAGTTCTAGTACTAGACTGAGGCTACTCTCCTCCACGACTCCCCAACGTGACGTCATCGCCGAAATGCGCTAATATGCTAATGCTAACAAAAAAAACGTACAAAACTGGTCTTAAACACCATTTAGAGACATCATTTTGAGATGTCTTGAATAATATACATATCTTGAGTGCTCTATGTACCCATTCATCGACAGTGGTGGTTAACCTGCTATATGGGCTTTAAATACTTTGTATTAGCCAATTACAGTCCTGAGCGCTGGTGTTTAAAATGACTAGCAACAACGGTTGCTAGTCAGACAAATTTCTAGCACAATGGCGTGTGATGTTTTTGTCTCCTTGTGGCCGCAAGCAATAAAGCATCCTTAACTTGTTCACCGACTGACTGTGCAATGCTTGATACATTAATATCTCTGACACTCTGTCACATAGACGTGAGTAGTAAGGGGAAATGGGGAAAAGGCACAAAGATAACGCTAGTTCTGCCGGGCACTCTTCGTTCGTCTTCCAAAGCACAAATGTATTAGCCCCATACTCCCTAAACACACACGTGGATTAGCCTACATAAAAGAAAACAATCTGCATTTTTTTCATGCCCCGATCAACAACTTTTGGGGAGTGTCCTCCTTTTTGAACATTTGTCCTCCTTTTTGGACCCAAGTGTCCTCCTTTTCCGGGTCATGCTTCTGGTCACCCTACTTACGTGGCATGACTGTATTGACACTGCTGAAATTCTGATCAATGTGTAATAGTAATTACAAACCAGTAAACTTCGTCTGGGATGAAAAAGTGGAGTAGAATCGGAAGATCTTTATACAGAGATATCTTTACATATATAAACTAGTTTACAAACCTTAAATGCTGGCTACTGTAGCCTTGACTTGTTATTACCAACCTTCAACCAGAAGCAGTCCAAACTGTAGAGAAAATAACCTTGGAGATGTGGGCACAGATCTGGAACAACTAGAAAATAAAAACACAATTTCAATGACAAAAGTGTTATTGGAAAGAAATTGATGACAGATTATGTGATACCTTGAAGTATATGGCATATGAATCTTATGAGGGTCGATTCAATGGGACTACTTAAGTTAATTAATATAACAAGATATAAGATTATATAATTATGAATACTTATGTGATTCGACAATAATGAATATTTTCAACACTATTATAGTTTGTTTATTAAGTCAGAATTGTAAGAACATTAAAAACGGATGCAGTTGTGTGTTGGTTGCACACTTCACTTTGGCGAGGTGCTTCATTCTCAGTACAGACATGAAAGGTGAAGCATTTCGTGTTGTGTGCTTACTGGGGAAAAATAGTCTCTAACAGGTATTCAACACACACACAGTGGCACATACAATAATTGTAGTGTTCCTAAATGAGTTGGGGTAAATATTTTGTAAAATACAGTGCCTTGCATAAGTATTCACCCCCTTTGGACTTTTCTACATTTTGTCATGGTATAACCACAGATTAAAATGTATTTCATCGTGAGTTTATGTAATGGACCAACACAAAATAGTGCATCATTTGGAAGTGGGGGGAAATATTACATGGATTTCACAATTATTTACAAATAAAAATCTGAAAAGTGTTGAGTGCATATGTATTCACCCCCTTTACTGTAAAACCCCTAACAAAAATCTGGTGCGACCAATTGCATTCACAAGTCACATTTGCAAGTCACATAATTAGTAAATAGGGTCCACCTGTCTGCAATTTAATCTCAGTATAAATACACCTGTTCTGTGACGGACTCAGAGTTTGTTGGAGATCATTACTGAACAAACAGCATCATGAAGACCAAGGAGCTCACCAAACAGGTCAGGGATAAAGTTGTGGAGAAATATGAAGCAGGGTTAGGTTATAAAAAAATATCCAGAGCTTTGAACATCTCTCTGAGCACCATAAAATCCATCATAAGAAAATGGAAAGAATATGGCACGACCGCAAACCTACCAAGAGGAGGCCGTCCACCCAAACTGAAGAGTCGGACAAGGAGAAAATTAATCAGAGAAGCAACCAGGAGGCCCATGGTTACTCTGGAGGAGTTGCAGAGATCCACAGCTGAGGTGGGAGAATCTGTCCACAGGACAACTATTAGTCATCTACTCCACAAATCTGGCCTTTATGGAAGAGTGGCAAGAAGAAAGCCATTGTTGAAAGGGATCCATAAAAAATCCAGTTTGGAGTTTGCCAGAAGCCATGTGGGAGACACAGCAAACATGTGGAAGAAGGTCCTCTGGTCAGATGAGACCAAAATTGAACTTTTTGGCCTCAATGCAAAACGCTATGTGTGGCGAAAACCCAACACTGCCCATCACCCTGAGCACACCATCCCAACAGTGAAACATGGTGGTGGTAGCATCATGCTGTGGGGATGCTTCTCTTCAGCAGGTACAGGGAAACTGGTCAGAATAGAGGGAAAGATGGATGGAGCCAAATACAGGGAAATCCTTGAAGAAAATCTGATGCAGTCTGCAAAAGACTTGAGACTGGGGCGGAGGTTCATCTTCCAGCAGGACAATGACCCTAAACATACAGCCAGAGCTACAAAGGAATGGTTTGGATTAAAGAATGTTAATGTCTTAAAATGGCCCAGTCAAAGCCCAGACCTCAATCCAATAGAGAATCTATGGCAAGACTTGAAGATTGCGGTTCACAGACGGTCTCCATCCAATCTGACTGAGCTTCATCTTTTTTGCCAAGAAGAATGGACAAACCTTTCCATCTCTAGATGTGCAAAGCTGGTAGAGACATACCCCAAAAGACTTGCAGCTGTAATTGCAGTGAAAGGGGGTTCTACCAAGTATTGACACAGGGTGGTGAATACTTATGCACCCAACAGATGTCAACTTTTTTGTTCTCATTATTGTTTGTGTCACAATAAAATGTATTTTGCACCTCCAAAGTACTATGCATGTTTTGTTGATCAAACGGGAAAAAGTTTATTTAAGTCTATTTGAATTCCAGTTAGTAACAGTACATAATGGGAAAAAGTCCAAGGGGGGTGAATACTTATGCAAGGCACTGTAATACAGATAAAAAAAAAGTGTAGTCTGCGATATAAAGCAATCTGCTAACATGATCATACAGTTGTAACCCGCACGTATGTGTGACGATTGGATGTAGTACGATCGGATTTATTCAAATTTACCTTCACAAATGTCACTGGGCAACAGGGCTCAGTCTGGATTTCTTGAGATGCAGAGCACAGATCAGGAACTATTCTAAAAAAATCATAACATAATTAGCACAGACACCAAAAAATGCTATGGAAAGTCATGAGAACGTTTTATGACCAGGTATACTGTAAAAATATTAGAAGCTTACATTTAAGATGGCCAAGCACGCTCAACACGACAACGCCCAGAATTGTTACTCTACTGGCTAGAATTGCCACAAAAACTGGATAACTATATTACAGTATTGACATATAATTCAGTTGATATTAGTTTTCTTATTTAATTTGTGTACTAACTGATAAACCAATTAAAGCTAAGAATTAGTATTTGTAAGCAAATTACCAGACGAGACCGCTAGCAACGTTTCTCTGACATAGCCTAGCCTACACGATGATATAGGCCTACTTTAGTCGTTCAACCACTCGACATATTTATCTACAATATAAAGTATGTGCAATCAATATGATAATGTATGGCCGGAATAGGTCACTGTGATATTTTATTTCACTTTGTCATTTAATATACATCATTTCATAGAATACATGTTTGATAAAAGTCTGTTAACGCTAGCAGTTTATTGCACATTTCAAAACGGCTGTTCTAGTGATGAACTATTTATTCACGACAACGCCCAGAATTGTTACTCTACTGGCTAGAATTGCCACAAAAGCTGGATAACTATATTACAGTCTTGACATATAATTCAGTTGATATTAGTTTTCTCATTCAATTTGTGTACTAATAAACCAATTAAAGCTAAGAATTAGTATTTGTAAGCAAATTACCAGACGAGACCGCTAGCAATGTTTCTTTGACATAGCTTATAGCCTACACGATGATAGGCCTACTGTAGTCGTTCAACCACTCAACATATTTATCTACAATATTGTTCTTTGCAACCTCCATTAGCCGCTGAGAGGCTAAGTCAGGGCTAAACACTGAAATGACGCGCTCCAATAATGCAGTTCCACTCCGTGATATTCTTTCTGGGTTTTATTGTGCACTTGAGTTCCACAAAGCGTACTGAGCGTTCTACGCGTAAGCGTTCTAAGCATAAGCGGTCAACAAAAAATGCAAACCCACACTCACCCCCTCTCTACCCCCATGTAGGTGTAAAGGTGCTTAAATAGGCTGCCACTAATTGTCTGACCATCCCCCGTGACTCCTATAGTAACGTATAGCCAATCAAATCATATGTAAATTTAATACAGCTGGCTCCTATGTAAAGGGACATGCATGGCTCCTACATTCCGGCCCCTAATTATTATACAGAAACAATAATTACTACACAACATAGGAGACTTGAAAACAAAAAAAAGTAACACAAGTTACTGTAGCATGTCGTAGTCTTCGTTCCACATGGTCTTCACCTCCACTCTTTCCGTTGTAGTTCCTTCAAAGAAAGTCAGTGCATAAAAGTAAATAGGTCTGAGAATCAGCTGCACCTTCTCACGAGGCTTCTGCCTCCTGCAGAACAGGGGCGTCAGCTCACCCAATACCATACAGGGGCACAATAGGGCACCAAAAAAAAATGCGAGCGCGCGAAGCGCGAAAGCTAAAAAAAATTTGGGCAATTATTTATTTAAAAAAAGCATGGGCACAGATAATTAATGCAAGCACGCGAGCAAATATTTTATAGCACTTATTTATTATCATAAAGCGTATCTTCATTAAATATCTGTCAGCAAACATGAACTTGAAAACTGAAAACTTGAAATGTGCAACTGTAAAAGGAAAAACAAAAAAACACCTCTACATACATACATGTCTGTGTTTATCATTTCTATTTCAGACCATCCTATGATGGTGTGATGGTGATGATCCTATGAGGTGTGTATATCATGGCCAGAAAGATAGGGGAGCTGTTCATTTTTTTAACAGTAAACGGTAGCGCCTCTGCTTCATTTTTGCGAAGCTGTCGATCAATTGTGACTGGCTTAATTTGGAGAGTTCTCCTCGCTCAACCGACATGATGGCAAGATGATGAAGCCTATCTTGCCCCATTGTACTCCTCAACCAAGTGTGAAGGCGTCTCAGTACGCTGAATGTCCTTTCACAACTGCAGCTGGACACAGGAATGGTCAGACATATTTTAATGACCTGTGTCAGTGTAGGGAACATGACATTATCGAGTAAACCGAAAAGACATTGCATGTCAGTAATTGGCAGGCTCTCCTGCTTTCTGTCCAGGTAATGTTTCGCTACCCACACCTCCTCTTGTTTAAGATCAACATTGTAGTGATCTGCGAGACCTCTGAGGTCCTCCTCTTTGAGAAAGGTGCTCGAGCCTGGGTTACAGGCCTGAACACCCTTCAGAACAACGCTGTTCAGAGATGAAAAGCGTTGCTCCAGCTCCGCAATCATCCTGTCTAGGCAAGGTAGGTAGACATTTGTTCTCAATTTTTCAGCATTGCCTAGGTCACTCGCTGCCCCACAACTAGACTCGACTATGTACTCCTCCAGGCGTCTTTGCTTTTGCCTTTGTCTTGGAACACATGACTCAGGGATTTGGTGCGTTTCGCACAAGGCCTTTGCACGGTCATATACCTCCGTCGCTTTGGGGGCAGTGCGCATTTCTTTTAGAGTGGCACACACAGCGCATTTAAACTCCTCTGCTTTTGCCAGGTCCACAGTTTCACTTTGCAGGTATTTGTGAAGACTTTCTGTCACAGACAAAAAAGTCTTGAAGACCACCAACAGATAAATTGTGGTGAACCTGGCAAGGTTGGCATGCAAACCCACAGCCGTGGGGTTGCTGATGTTGGACAGGCACGTGAGAACTGCGGGGAAATTCTCTATCATAGCGTTGATTGACCTCAGCTGGCACGACCATCGGGTCTTGGACAGCTGTACCAGCTCAGAAGGCTGTAAGCCAAGCTGTTTCTGGGTCTCCTTAAACTTGTCGTGGTTAACAAGGGAGCCTGAAAAGAATGTATACACATTCTGCAGGAGGTCAAATAAATTCCTGGCCTCTGGTATGGCTTGACATGTGCAACACAGCACTAAATTCAATTGATGTGCATAGCAATGCACATAAATGGCCATGGGATGGTTCTCTCTGAACTTAGCTTGGACCCCTCCAACAGTCCCACTCATGACTGAGGCGCCATCATAAGCCTGTGCAACCACCTTCACATGATCTATGCCATTCAATCTTAGCTGATCTTCAATTGCAGTGGTAATGGACTCTGAGTCAAACCCTTTCAAATCTGTCATGGCTAGCAAATGCTCTTTCACACTCCCCCCAGCAACATAACGAACACACACAGCTGCTCAGTGGTGCCATCTCTCGCTTCATCTGCCATTACTGAAAACATTCCAGCCTCCTTTATTTCTTGACTGATAGCTTTTACTATCTCTTGGGCACAGCATTGAATGACCTCATTTTGGGATGAAGGTGATAAGTATGTACTGTGAGATGGTGGTGAATATGCCTGAAGAAAAGGATCAAACTCTTTCAAGAGGTTCATACACTCCAGAAAGTTTCCCTGGTTGTCGCTGGACATGCCCTCATCATGGCCACGGAATGGGATATTTTGTTTACCCAAAAACTTGGTAACAGCCACAACCCGGCTGAGGTACTCGCGTCTCTCTTTGATTTCACGCTCACTTGCAGAATCCAACTGCTCGACAACACTGCCATGAGCCGCACTGGCTTTATAACTACACCAAGACTCCATGCTTGCCTTATGGGCTGGTGATTTCTCATGCTCTCTATAGACATCCAGAGCTTTTTTCCAATTTTGAAAGCCAGTGTTTACAAAGGTGTCATTCTTCAAATGTTTCCCAAATATTCTACAGGGAAAACAAAAGGCTGCATCTTTAGACTTGGAATATTCCAGCCATGTAAAGCTTTCAAACCAGTTGGCGTTAAAGGATCGATTCTTGGCACCAAAGTTGTGCTGGGGATATTTTGACAACTTAACTTGGTTTGGGCCAGACTCCTTTCCCCCAAGATCACTTGTATGTCCCTCAACATTGTGGACACTGCTTTTTTCTCTTGCCCCCAGTCTAATGTTCTCTGCCACTGTGGCAACTGTTTTCTCAGTCTCATATCTGGGGTGTGATCTCTCTGGCCTGTCTGTCTCCTGTTGTCCTTCCTTCTCTCTCTGCATTTCCCCTGCCTCAACCAGCTCATTCTCTTCTGCCCTCTGATTCTCCTGTCTGGTGCAACATACAAAAAATCATATGATCAATGGTTACCTCAGATAACCATTAAAAGTTCAAATAAAATTAATCAAATCTAAGCTGAGTCTCACCTGTCAGTGTCATCTCTCAATGCCAACTCTACCTGCGTCCCTTCAATCTGCTCCTCTCCTCCTCTGCACTCTGCTGCACTGAGTCTTGAAGCAACAAGAACATATTACAGTCTCCTGTCTGCATTTTCACTATCTAGATTTGTATATATGCATATGTAAAGTTACTTGTGTATAACCTGTTTGCAGTTATTCCTAATTAATATGAAAGTAATAGTCATATCACCTCTGCTCGTGCTCATCAACATCCCTCTCTCCTTCACCTTTTCCTTCAACTCCTCCGTCACCTCCTCCGGCACTCTGCTGCTCCTCTTTGTCTGGACAGATATGTAACTGTTAGGCTTGGGCTAGTGACCAGTGGTCAACTCAACTGGGTTGTTACCTAAAAGTGGTTTGCTTTGCCTTGTTACCTAGCGTACCTCTCTCATTTCTCCTTGCTGCTTTATCCCTGCTCCGAGCGAATAACTTTCTGATGTCCATCTACAAGAACAATGTTGTTTGAGTTGAATTGAGATCAAAATCATAACTAATACAGTAGGCTGTTATATCTAGTTCCGGTCACTGAGATAACAAATAATTCAATGCCAGCAAAAGATCATAAAATAACATAGCCTACTAGTACAACATACTTCTTCCATAACTCTCTACATACCTGACACACCAAAAAAACGAATAGTAAAAACAGGACATTCGTCTATATGCATGCTATGAATGATACCTATCAATTGTTTTTTTCTCTACATTATGTTTCTACTGTCTTGAAAGTAACCACCTGTATGTCATCATGCCCCCTTAATGTCTGTGCTTTCGTCTGTAGGCCTACTCGAGCAGAAAACACCAGAATGAGAATAATTTCAGAATCATTCATTTTCAACTTTGAGACCAACGTGTGCTTGAGCTGCTTAAGCCAGCCTGCTTATTTAAGCATGCACTGGGCTATTTTTAAAAGCAACAGCGTACAAAACAGCTTCCACCTCCGAGTGTTGTATTCTGTTATAAATTGCGCTAGTATAACATCGGTGCCATTGGTTCCAGGCAACTTGAGAAGATGTCTTATACAGTATGCCGATAGCTAGCTAACTAAGCTGACAAGACAACTTGGATACCCCATCACGGGATCATCACCCCCTGAAAACACGAACGTAAAGAATCGAGAAACACCATAAGATGGCATGTAGTGTGAACCCGACATTTGTGATCTTTCTCCGATCAACAGGTCCAGCTTAAACAGTTATCGCTACAGTTTAATATATTAGCGAACTGTCTGGCTACTATAGCATAACGACAGACGTGACCACATTAGCCAATAACACCACTTCAGAGACGCCCCTTCACCTTATTTGATGAAAGGCATACACATTTGTTAGACATTCTATGCTTCCAGAGGATACAAATGTAACGCTTACTGTTTACTTCACTTCACGCCGGCCGGAGTGAATGGTCGCTGACGCTGTGCTGGACAGGTTCAAAAAGTCGATATCAAGGAGAATGATTCTCTCCTCAGTGTGTGCATTCGTCACGTACATTTCATTGCAGCGGCCGGCCAATGAGGGGGGGCACCATGCATATAGGCCTATTTTAAGAAAAAAAAATGCAAGCATGCATTCTGTAGATTGCCAGATGAGTCAGACTTAAATTAAAAAAAATTAAAGGTATAAATAAATTAATTAATTAAAAAATCAGTGCCCCAGGCATACCCAGGCACCGCAGATCCACAACGGGGCACGTGCCCTGGTGAAAAGGGTCTGCCGACGCCCCTGCTGCAGAAGGCAAATCTTGGTGATGGGTCTATCCAGACAGCTGGTCTTGGTTTTAATTTGTGCCATTCGCACAAGCCGTTTTTTGTCTGGGGTAGTGTGAATTATCCTACCAGTCAACCATGAGTTGCGAGGAGCTGAATCATCGACTATGCTGACGATATCTCCAGGCATGAAGTTCCGTTTCACACCGGACCACTTTTGACGCTCCTGTAGTTGCGGCAGATATTCCGCAATCCATCTTTTGCAAAACAAATTGGACATGTACTGTACTTGCCTCCATCTACGACGGGCATATACATCCTCCTTTATTAACCGTCTTGGCGGCAGAGATGGCGAGGTTTTCAGGAGTAAAAGATGGTTAGGGGTTAGTGCTTCGAGGTCGTCAAGATCATTGGATGCTTTGGTTATGGGACGGCTGTTAATGATAGCTTCCACTTCGCAGAGAACTGTGTGAAGACTTTCCTCGTCCAGACACTGCACCTTCAGTGTTGAGTTCAGGACCTTTCGCACAGATCTGATCAACCTCTCCCATACACCTCCGTGGTGCGAACCAGATGGGGGATTGAAAACCCACTTTATTTCCTTTTGGAGAAGGGTGTCATGGATCCGAGCAAGATTCCAGCCTTTGATGGCTTCCCTTAACTCACGCTCAGCACCCACAAAGTTGGTACCATTATCTGACCGCAGCTCTGATACTTGTCCACGTCTTGCTATGAATCGTCGAAGAGCATTGATGAAGGAGTCCGTATCCAACGATGACGCCACTTCAAGGTGGACAGCCCTTATGGACAAGCAAGTGAAGATAACTCCATATCTCTTCAATACACTCCTTCCACGCTTCACCTCGAAGGGTCCGAAATAGTCCACTCCAACATGCCTGAATGGAGGTTCGTCCGAGGACACTCTGTCCAGAGGCAAGTCTGCCATCTGCTGGCGCCCTGGAGCAGCATGTAACCTCCGACAGACAACACACTTGGACAGGGTTTTCCTTATGGCCACACTGGCACCTGGGATCCAATATCTTCGTCGTAGCATGGATAGCATGTGGTTACGACCACAATGTCCCACTTGATAATGTATGTGTCGAAGAATGTCTGTGATGTGAAGGTCTTTTGACAGAATGACAGGGTGTTTAGAGTCTTCAGGCATGGCTGCCCTACTGAGCGTCGCCAACCCTTAGGACACCATCTTTGAGCACTTGGTTCAGCTTGTAAATGTGGCTGTTTCTTTTTACGGTTTCTCCTTTCTCCAAGCTAGAGATCTCAGCTGGGAATCTTCTTCTTTGACAGAAGCGGATTATCTCCAACTCAGCTTGCCTTAGTTCCTCTATTAATAAGTAACCACCATTAGCTCGAGCTTTCATACTCCGGATCTCCACTTCCAGAGATTGCCTCTGTCGGGCTTCATCCATGCCAGATTGGGCAAGTTCCAGACTCTTTTGCTTCCTCTTACGACTGAGACACAAAAGCAGACTCTTGAGCCTAAGGATCCAACATATTATCCTTTTCAAGTGAAACCAAGACGAGAAATGGTTGATCATTCGGGTCACTGCGTCCACAGCCTCAACTTTAGTCTATCATATTCACTGTGGCGCTCCTTTTAACCTCAGGGTCCTCTTGAGAGATTTCTTGCGGATAATCAGGGTTTACAGGCCACTCCTCCTTAGGTCGGACGAGAAACTGAAGCCCAGACACCCATGTCTGATTCTTCAGGAAGGATTCTACCCTCATCCCCCTAGAGGCCATATCTGCAGGATTGATGGAAGTGTTCACATACCTCCACTGCCACGGTCTTGAAACTTTAAGGATTGCCGAAACCCTGTTTGCCACAAATGTTCGAAACCTTGAGGTCTCATTGTTGATGTACTTTAAAACAGAAGTGCTATCCGTCCAAAAAATTTAGTCTTGAAGTTGCAATTGCAGCTCCTTCCTCCACATTTTGTCCATACGACCTGCAACCGTGGCTGCTGTAAGCTCCATACGAGGGATGGTAATCGGCTTCAACGGGGCAACTCTGGACTTTCCCATTAAAAAGGCACGTGAGTACTGTTTTGCAACAACAGATAAGTCACCGTTCCATAGCCCCCTTCACTGGCATCTGCACAATGGTGTAGTTGAGCAGAAGTTTCGTCTCCAAACCCTGCAGGTTTTAATAAACATCTAGCCACCTTGAAGTCTTCCAGCTGACAGAGCTCCTCCATCCAATCTCTCCAATGTTGGGCGATTGATGCTGGTACAGTGTCATCCCAACCAAGCGCCTGTCTACATATCTCTTGCAGGATCTTCTTGGCGGAGAGGACTACAGGAGCAAGGATTCCTAAGGGATCATAAATCGAACTGACTGTCGAGAGAATCCCCCGTCTGGTAGGAGGTCTTTCTTGGAATGTTATCTTGAACTTGAATGTGTCTGAATGGACACACCACTGTACACCCAACACTCTCTCCACAGGAAGTCGATCATAGTCCAGATCCAAGTCCTTCATCTCTTTTGCCTTTTGTTCTTCAGGTATAGCCGCTAGTACGTGACGGCTGTTACACACCCACTTTGCAAGCACAAAACCTCCTTTAGAGCAGATGGCTCCAAGGTCATGATAGAGACACACTGCCTCCTCCTCTGTAGCAACTGATGTTAGGTCATCGACATAAAAATTGTGCAGAATGGTGTTGGCGACTTTGTCTCCGAAAACCTCTTTGTTATCTTCTGCACATTTCCTGAGGGCAAAGTTTGCACAACTGGGCGAAGAGGTAGCCCCAAACAGATGAACGTTCATCCTGTACTCCTCCAAGTCCCGATTGTAGGCTCCATTGGGCCACCAGAGAAATCTTAGGAGGTCCGAGTCTTCATGTGGTACTTTTACCTGATGAAACATGGCTTCAATATCCCCGATGACTGCCACAGGCTCTTTCCTGAATCTAGTCATGACTCCAATCAGCAGGCTAGTGAGATCCGGGCCCTGCAGCAACTGATCGTTCAAAGATGTCCCCTGGAATGTTGCTGCACAGTCAAATACCACTCGAAGCTTCTTCTTCTTAGGGTGGCAACTCCATGATGTGGTAGATACCACACCCTCCCATCACTGCGTTCCAAGTCTTCTGATGGGATTTTCTGTGCATAACCCTTGGCTATCATATCATCCATAAACATGGAGTACTCCATGTGAAACTATGCATCCTTGTTGAACCTCCTCCTTAGGTTTAAAGCACGCTGTTCCGCCATCCTACGATTGTTAGGCATGGCCATGTCCTGGTTCCTTAAAGGTAAGCCAATTTCATAATGGCCATCAACTAGTTTAGCTGACTTTGTAACAAGGTCCATAAACAGGTTGTCCTCTCTTGATAGTCCCTGCTGTTCCTCTTGATCGCTTTCAGGAAAGTCGATCTTAAACTGCTGCTTCCACAGTTCATCCAGTTTTACAACCGAGATCCTGTTGGCACAGACCTGGGGCTGTTCACAAACACTTTCACAACTGCGGTCACCTCCTAAAGGTCCGTTTACAGTCCATCCTAGCATTGTTTTGACAGCATAGTCCGTCATCTACACTTTGGATGACTTCCAAAGGTTCCAATGCCTTGGGCACATTTGAGCCAATTAACAGTTCAATCTCTGAATTAATTACAGGTAGAAAAACAGGTCTCAGGTGAGGCCATCTATGGATATCTTCCTGCTGAGGAATGTTACCTCTGTGCACTGGCATATTCTTCTGTGTATATATGTTGGGTAACTCACAGTAACAGTCACTGTTTAATCCTGCTATTTCCAAATCAGCAACTATGTGTATCTTCACGATTTTTTCCTGGCCCATAGTACGCAACAAAATGCTCGATCTTCTTCCAGAGAGGTTTAGCTTGTTCATTAGTCCCACTGTACAGAACGATGCAGTGCTCCCATGGTCTAGGAAAGCATAAGTATGCACTGTCTTATGCCCCTTTTTGGATTTGACTTGCACAGGTACTATGGAGAGTTTGCAGTTATGGTCACCGGCCCCAGTAAGACCACTGGTTTGAACAGAGACTGTGGCACTGCTTTTTGTGGCTCCAGCTTGGTGTGTTGGTAGTTCTGCATATCTTTCGTTCCCCTTTTGGAAGATATGAAGAATACTGGGATGCTTCAGACTGCATACTTTGCATGTGAGACGCCTCTTACAGTCTTTGCTGATGTGCCCAATGCACAGGCAGCCAAAACACACACCTCCTTCCTTTAAGAAGCCATTCTTCTCGCCATGCGCCTTCTTCTCCAATAGAGGGCACACCTCCAATGCATGTCCACCATCACAGAACAAACATTTCTTCTGGCTTAACGATCCATACGCTCTCTGGCTGGTTAACGTATCCTCCTTCTCCACAGTCGACGTAGTAGTGGCAAAGCTACTCTTCTGCACTTTATAATGCGGCTGTGACTTGGATTTTGCCACGTCCTTACTTGCTGTAAACGCTGGACTATCCCTAATGTCCCCAAACACTGGGTTGGATTCAATCTTCACTTGTTTTCCGACGAATCGGACGATGTCTGCAAACGTCGCCCTGCGGTTGTGCCTTTCCTGCAGCTCACAGGCCACTGTCCTCCATCTATCCCTTAGTTTGTAGGGCAGTTTCCTTACTCCATATCCAGAGGCATATCCAACTCTGACATGTCCTGGATTTCTTCCGTAGCATTGCAGCATCCTCTTACAAAGAGACTGTATCCCTGTAGTGCTTTTGTATCATCAGATTTAATTGATGTCCATGAAAGAACTTTGTTCATGTAAGCTGTCGCCATCTTTTGCTCATTTCCAAAATGTTCTAGTAGCAAAGCTTTGGCCTTGGCATGTCCTCGATCAGAGGCCATATGCTGACAGCTTGTAACGAGCTCTCTTGGCTGCCCCCTGGTGTACTGTTCAAGGAAGTGTAAGCAGTCTCTTGCATTGTTGGTTTTGCTTTCAATGCTTTGTTCGAATGCTCTTATAAAAGTTCGATAACGTAGAGGATCACCATCAAAGACCTCAATCTCTCTCTTAGGCAAAGATGAGAGACACTGTTGCTGAGCTAACAAAGCAGTTATTTCATTTTGTTTTGCCATGATTGAAAACACAGGATCCTCGCTACTTCTTGACGCTGCACCGTGCAAGGTCACATCCAATGAACGCCGCTCTGCGCCTCATCGCTGTGAAGTATCCCAAGGCCCTGCATGCCCAAGTGATGTTTGGCTAGGTCTTCGCTCTCCATGCCCATCCTCAGATCCTGTTCCCATCCAGTGAGGGTTAGTGTTGCCACCCGCCGGCTGGCCTTCTCCACCCCGTTGCATGCTTGAAAGCAAAAAGCTATCAGCTCCAGCATTGAGAGTTTGTGTTTCATGTCTTCCTCTCTCAAGTTACGATTCCATGCCATTAGAAACGACACTTGGGTTAGAAGACCTTCTAAGCACGTTCACCTTAGCCCTGGCTGCGGCAAATTCGACTTTAAGTGATAGCCGCTCTTGTCTTTTCCGTAGCAGCTCCTCTATTCCGTCCAATTCGTGCTTTTCCTTCAAGAGATGTTGCCGTGCCTGGAGCGCAGCCATATCTGCCTCCACTTTGATGCGCGCTGAAGAGGTGGTTGAACAACCGGACCTTCTGCCAATAGAGGATTGTCTGTGGCTTCTGCCCCCTGCGGAAAGCTGACTTCCTTGGCTTTCACTCCCGACATTTGAGACACTGTCATTTGCCGTTATGTCGTCTTGTTGTTCCTGTTGCCTGGCTTCAACGTTGACAGCAGAGTCGTGACTTCCAACCTGAACCTGTTGATCCTCTCTGCTCGTAGCGTGTAGAGCTGTCTTAAGCTTTTCACACGTAGTTCTAAATTCCTTGACTGGTCTCCCAGAGTGAGTTCTTTATGCGCGTGATTTTGGATCAATCTTAACGTTCCAGAAATTGATTATGACGCATTATATCGAATTGCTGTACAATTTCGGCATTTCTCGGTTCTCATTTTCCATTTACCTAGTTTGCACCCCGTATTAGTGACGACTACTCCATTCATTGGTTGTTTTGTTTATCCCACCTTCTCGTTACGTGTTTCTTCCGCTTCAGGGGACTGGCGGAAATCTTCAAATTAGATATTTTGGCTATTATTCCGATGACTAAAGTATTTGTGTAACTCAAGTTATACAACACATATATTGTATATGGTACTGAGATGATGCATGAACTGTTGTATTTCACAAGGTGATGTTTTTTGCCAAACTAGCTAGCTCGTAGTGTAGTAAACGGTAGTAAAGAGTCAATCAACAAGTCAGCTGTTGCTAATTTACTAGGCTATGTTACGTTGTTTGTGTGGTCGGATTATAACGAATTCAAAATCATTCGGATACATACAGTCAGTCTAACTTGATCGCAATGCATCGTTTTGTTTTCTCTAGCTGGCTTCCATCTCGTAAACCTTTTGAGTTGGCAACGTAGCCCGTGTTCACAAAATAAGTTACTGGATGGAAGAAAAAAAAACGATCCATTACAACCAGAACAAGTTAGCCTGGATGCACTTGCATTACACAAACTACGTGTTATATAAATGCAGTCCATTTACGTAGCCTAACATAGCCAAGTAAATAAGCAACAACTGTTGATTGTCAACAAAGTTGAGCTAAAGGCAAGACTGAAACATGACTCCCACCTCGACGAAAGGCGATCAAGCCAGCTCATGCTGCTTTTATCTGGGAAACTTTTCTGGTGAGTAGATTATTTATACCCGCAAAATATACTCATGCTTGTGGCATGATAGTTAAGTATCTTATTTTTATGTTTTACAACTGTACTTAATATCGAACTTGTATTTTATATTGTGTTTTATGTGTAACTGTGTTCTGCTGTCCATCTTGGCCAGGTCTCTCTTGTAAAAGAGATTTTAATCTCAATGAGACTAACCTGGTTAAATAAAGGATAAATTAAAATGATATTGAGACAAAAGCATGACCTGTGGTTGTTTTCCACTATCTGATGTTTTGCTAGCTAGCTCGTAGTAAAGGGTATTATTCAGGTAACTAGCGATTACTAACTTGCCATGTTTAGTCAAATTAAAGCAAACACAATAATTCAGACATCCATTCTATATTGATGGCTATGTTTTGTGATCTCTTGCTACCATCTACTGTCATTAATTTCCCTGTTGATTGAACATTTATTCTTGATTTATTGTCAGGCCACAGTTCAAGTATTGCAAAAATGAGAGGCAAGTGTAATTTGTTTGGAATATCTGAGCTAGTGCTAGTTGATGGACGACATATAGAATAAACCAGACTTTATGCTTATTCAATATAACAACCTATTGAAATGACAAGGAGGTATTGTATGACTGTAATGTTTCATAGGGTAATGAAACGCACCCCTTGATTGCCTGCGGTTGACTGTTTTCTATAAATTGAACATCTCCTTTTCTAATTTTACAGGTGAATGTCGGCCCGCACAGGCCCGTTCCAAGAATCAGAAAATGACAGCACTGCTGTACAAATTCTCCATGTATAGTACGTGGCCTTCTCTCAGGTGTTGAGCAAGTACGGTCAGCACAAAGTGACCATTCCATTCCAACATCAACGAGAACATCAAGCACCTAGTTTCTTGATTTTCCAGCAGGGTGTTTATTTTTTGCAAAGACTGAAAGCCCATCTCCCATCCCACATCCTCACCACATTGCATAGGACTTTAGAGAGCATCCCGAGGAGCTGCATCACGGCCTGCAGAGGACAGTGAGGACAGCTGAGAAGATAGTCAGGATCTCTCTTCCCTCCCTCACAAACATCTATACCAAACGCTGCATCCCCAAAGCCACACGCATTGTGGACAAACCCATGCACCCCATACGCTCCTGTACATCATCACTCCACTAGATCTTTTTTTGCATATGGCTGCTACCTCAATATCTGATGTCCACATATGGTTTTAGTATTTTAGTTATGTTTACATTCACAGTTTCCCTTGCACTAGCCTACTTGTTTACATTCAGAGTATCCCCACTACTTGGTCTTGAGGCATTTGTCACAAAATGTATCTTGTCTTGTTGGACTAATCTTTTTTTACATAATTCCAAGTAGTTGTTGCAGTTGTCTAGGCCATGTCTAGGTCCTGGAAGAATCTTGTTTCATTTAATTGTGTACTGTAAGTATATGATGACAATAAATGCCAGTTCACTTGTCATGACAACAGACCCAGAAATCCCAAGCACTTCATGATCCTGGATGTCCATTGTGGATCCTGTGTAAAGGATCATGTCCTAAATATAGTAGAGAGTTCTTCAGTTAGGTAGGAGTGTCACTCCGGTAGAAACTGCTCCTCTTGAACTCCTTTTCGACTCCTCAGTAACAGACTGTCATGTTGGGTCTGTGTGGATTGTCCAATGATCTGTAGTTGTACAGGGGGGGTATTCCAGGTAGCGGGTTTAACAAACTCTGAGATTAACCCTGAACTCTGAGTTGAGTTACTCTAACATTGGAAACTCCGAGAATTCGGTTCCAGAAAAGCTGATATGAATTAGTTAACTCAACTCGGAGTACGTCAACTCAGAGTTAAGCGCGGGCATGAGAACTATTGAAAGCCAACATCAATGGAGCTCCGATACTAGGATCCACCATGCCACCCGGCGACAAAAAACGTTGTCCTACGTCACCAAACTTCAGATTCAAGTTTAATTTCGTGTTTATGGTCGAGTACATTTTCCGGAAAAAAGCAACACGGCTGTAGCAGCGTATGCAAGTGGCGTGGGAGACAATTGCTGCAGAGCATACATTTGAATATAATAGCCAGTCCATACATTGAACATTTAACCCAACTGTCCGTTAATGTTACAGGAGAAAAAGTGGTGGCCTTAATAAAATAGCAGGTTCAATGTTTTATTAAATGTAAAAACATACTACGCAGGTAATGCATAGTTTGCTTAGGCTATACGCTTGTGATTGTAGCCTCGACGTCACCTTGGTTTTAATCATATTCGACATGATACTAATTCAATATCAATTGGTGCCTATTTCAAGCAGTTTCCCCCAACAGGATGCTTTTCATCAAAAGACGATGATGACGAAAAGACATTGACTGCTGCCGTAGAAATGGATGCAGAGAATAATGTGGTAGCTGGTAGTTCTCTCCCCATGTAACTTACTATTATTTACATCGTATAAAAACGATTTGCACATTCTAATCCTGTTGAACAGAGCATGGATGCTACAGTGAGATGTTCATTTAATGGCAGGTGTATTTTGCATGTGGAACTGTGAAATGTAGCTAATGTAATCTTATGTATTCCTATATAGTTACAAATAAATGAGTTGTACAAACTGTACCTCATGAAGAAAGTGCCAAAAACTGACCAAGAGATGGTGTAGGCCTACTTACGGTAGACAAATAAAGACTAATCTCGAAAAAGATTTACTGGAACTCCAGTTACGGGAGGATGCATGGTCACAGCTGATGTTAATCGTAGGAACAATAACCTATAGGCTATGAATATTAATTGTTGAATTTGCTGAATTTCTATTTTGACCAAGAGATGGTGTACTTAGGGCAGAAGAATAAAGGCTGACCTTGTAAGGCTATCAACCTGCCCCCACCTCTCATATGGTAAACTATGGAGTTACTGGATGGAGTCTCAACTTGATGGCTCTCACATCTCATTGTGTAACTTACTGTAGCATAGTCATGTTGATAAGAAAGGGTCAAGATTGTGGTGTGATTGTAGTTGTTCTTGGGTATTAAAAGGAATTGTGAAGCATTTTTCTGTGAATGATTGATCTCCTGAGACCTTCTCCTCAGCTCTGGCTTTGTATCTCTGGTTTACAATAGGCCTAGTCATGGTAGAGTAGGCCTAGTTAACTTTCATTGATTTCATTCATTTGCAATATGATTACATGATTATATTATTTCACTTTAATTTGACCATTCTTGCTTTGATTTAACCCAAAGAGTCAAATAACTGCAATTGGTAGGCTATTGGCCTTATTTGGTTAATGTTAATAGGCCTACTGTTCAGTTTCCCATCTTCCTTCAAACCAAGGCTACTCATTGTTAGATTTCTATTTGTAGGCAATGAAGAAGACCAAATCCTACAATTTCAATGATTTTTCTTTATTTCAGTGCCAAAAAGCTTTTGGTCAATTCTGTGTGCACGTCCACGGCGTATAACACTAGCGATGAAGACCCAAGGGCTGAGAATGTTGCTCAAATAAATTACAGATCGTGACGGGAAACGGTAACGTTAACTTAGGCATTCATCAGGGAATTAAAGCACATCAAATCGCAGTCTTGAAATCGTCTCCTGGCGTATAACTAAGCGAATTTAATTTTGTTCGAGATCGCTCGGCTGAACCAGGAAACGATATCCCATGTCTTCCAACGCTATCAAACTCAGAAAGTGGGAGGGGATAGGTAAAACTCAGAGTTTGGCATGGCACTAACCTGCTCGCGACCAGGTTAGTTTCACAGCGTAAGTTACCAACGAAATACATTAAAAACACTGAAACCTGGTGACTCCACACTCGCCTTTAAAACAGAGGAGGTGGTCAGAGCCCTCAGGAGGACCAGGGAGAACAGCTCTCCTGGCCCAGACAACATCAGTGGCCGCGTCCTGAGGTTCTGTGCTGAGCAGCTGGGGGGGAGTGTTCCAAACCCTGTTTCAAAGATCCATGGACACCAGCACAGTCCCCCAGCTGTGGAAACACTCCACAGTCATCCCCATCCCAAAGAAAAGCACCATCAATACCCTTAACGACCTCAGGCCTGTGGCCCTCACATCCCTGGTGATGAAGGCCATGGAGAGGGTCGTTAAAAAACACATCCTCACTGTAACCGACAGTCTGATGGACCCACTACAGTATGCTTACCGCGCAGGCAGAGGTGTGGACGACGCAAAAGCATTCATCATTGACACTGTACATAAACATCTAGAGCGGCCCAACACATCAGCCAGACTCTTGTTTGTAGACTTCTCCTCTGCATTCAATACACTACAGCCCCACATCCTGGCGAACAAACTCACCTCCTACTTTCATTTTTATTTATTTTACCTTTATTTAGCCAGGTAGGCTAGTTGAGAACAAGTTCTCATTTACAACTGCGACCAGGGGGGTATTCCAGGTAGCGGGTTTAACAAACTCTGAGATTAACCCTGAACTCTGAGTTGAGTTACTCTAACATGAGAAACTCTGAGAATTCGGTTCCAGAAAAGCTGATATGAATTAGTTAACTCAACTCGAGTACGTCAACTCAGAGTTAAGCGCGGGCATGAGAACTATTGAAAGCCAACATCAATGGAGCTCCGATACTAGGATCCACCATGCCACCCGGCGACAAAAAACGTTGTCCTACGTCACCAAACTTCAGATTCAAGTTTCATTTCGTGTTTATGGTCGAGTACATTTTCCGGAAAAAAGCAACACGGCTGTAGCAGCGTATGCAAGTGGCGTGGGAGACAATTGCTGCCGAGCATACATTTGAATATAATAGCCAGTCCATACATTGAACATTTAACCCAACTGTCCGTTAATGTTACAGGAGAAAAAGTGGTGGCCTTAATAAAATAGCAGGTTCAATGTTTTATTAAATATAAAAACATACTACGCAGGTAATGCATAGTTTGCTTAGGCTATACGCTTGTGATTGTAGCCTCGACGTCACCTTGGTTTTAATCATATTCGACATGATACTAATTCAATATCAATTGGTGCCTATTTCAAGCAGTTTCCCCCAACAGAATGCTTTTCATCAAAAGATGATGATGACGAAAAAACATTGACTTCTGCCGTAGAAATGGATGCAGAGAATTATGTGGTAGCTGGTAGTTCTCTCCCCATGTAGCTTACTATTATTTACATCGTATAAAAACGATTTGCACATTCTAATCCTGTTGAACAGAGCATGGATGCTACAGTGAGATGTTCATTTAATGGCAGGTGTATTTTGCATGTGGAACTTTGAAATGTAGCTAATGTAATCTCATGTATTCCTATATAGTTACAAATAAATGAGTTGTACAAACTGTACCTCATGAAGAAAGTGCCAAAAACTGACCAAGAGATGGTGTAGGCCTACTTAGGGTAGACGAATAAAGACTAATCTCGAAAAAGATTTACTGGAACTCCAGTTTTGGGAGGATGCATGGTCACAGGTGATAATAAAATAATTGTAGGAACAATAACCTATATGAATATTAATTGTTGAATTTGCTGAATTTCTATTTTGACCAAGAGATGGTGTACTTAGGGCAGAAGAATAAAGGCTGACCTTGTAAGGCTATCAACCTGCCCCCACCTCTCATATGGTAAACTATGGAGTTACTGGATGGATTCTCAACTTGATGGCTCTCACATCTCATTGTGTAACTTACTGTACCATAGTCACGTTGATAAGAAAGGGTCAAGATTGTGGTGTGATTGTAGTTGTTCTTGGGTATTAAAAGGAATTGTGAAGCATTTTTCTGTGGATGATTGATCTCCTGAGACCTTCTCCTCAGCTCTGGCTTTGTATCTCTGGTTTACAATAGGCCTAGTCATGGTAGAGTAGGCCTAGTTAACTTTCATTGATTTCATTCATTTGCAATATGATTACATGATTATATTATTTCACCTTAATTTGACCATTCTTGCTTTGATTTAACCCAAAGATTCAAATAACTGCAATTGGTAGGCTATTGGCATTATTTGGTTAATGTTAATAGGCCTACTGTTCAGATTCCCATCTTCCTTCAAACGAAGGCTACTCATTGTTAGATTTCTATTTGTAGGCAATGAAGAAGACCAAATCCTACAATTTAAATGATTTTTCTTTATTTCAGTGCCAAAAAGCTTTTGGTCAATTCTGTGTGCACGTCCACGGCGTATAACACTAGCGATGAAGACCCAAGGGCTGAGAATGTTGCTCAAATAAATTACAGATCGTGACGGGAAACGGTAACGTTAACTTAGGTATTCATCAGGGAATTAAAGCACATCAAATCGCAGTCTTAAAATCGTCTCCTGGCGTATAACTAAGCGAATTTAATTTTGTTCGAGATCGCTCGGCTGAACCAGGAAACGATATCCCATGTCTTCCAACGCTATCAAACTCAGAAAGTGGGAGGGGATAGGTAAAACTCAGAGTTTGGCATGGAACTAACCTGCTCGCGACCAGGTTAGTTTCACAGCGTAAGTTACCATGGCTACTTACCAAAAGGTTTCGTTACCTCTCTTTCTGGAACGGAAACCTAGGAGTTTGCCTGTTTTCAGGGTTAAACAACTCAGAGTTTTCACAAAACCGGCTACCTGGAATACCCCCCAGGACATTCATTCAACATTCATACGCTGCATGTCTTTATGATGGTGGGGGAAACCGGAGTACCCGGAGGAAACCCACGCGGGCACGGGGAGAACATGTAAACTCCACACAGAAAGGACCTGAAACGACCGGGGTTCGAACCAGGGACCTTCTTGCTGTGAGGCGACAGTGCTAACCACTGAGCCACCGTGCTGTTCATCTAGACGACCAGCTCATCCGGTGGATACTGGATTTTCTAACCGACAGGTCACAGAGAGTCCGGGTCAACAACACACTCTCCGACCTCCGACACACCTCGACGGGCTCCCCTCAGGGCTGTGTGCTCTCACCTCTGCTCTTCATCCTCTATACAGATGACTGCAGATCCACACAGCCTCGGTGTCACCTGGTGAAGTACGCAGACGATACAGTTCTCCTGTCCCTGCTCTCAGGTCCTTCACAGCAGCATGGACCAGCTCTCCAGGAGTTTGTGGAGTGGTGCGACAGCTCATGCCTTGAGATGAATGTGAGTAAGACCAAAGAGATGGTGGTGACCTTCTCTAAGAGGCAGGGAGAGCTGGCCGCAGCATCCATCATCTCAATCCACGGGAAGCCGGTGGAGCTGGTGGAGGAGTATAAATACCTGGGCACCATCTTCGACAGCCAGTTGAAATTCTCCTCCAACACTGAAGAGATCCTTAGGAAGTGTCACCAGCGGAAGTATCTCCTTAGGAAACTAAATTCCTTTGGAGTTAGCAAAAACATACTGCTAACTTTCTATTACTCATTCATTGAAAGCATCTGTACATTTTCCATAACTTGCTGGTTCCACTCCATCACCCTCCAAAACAGAAACCGTCTAGAGAGTACGGCCAGAGTCTGCTCTAAGATAATTGGACTTCCAACAAGAACTCTCTCCTCCATCCACGACCAGCAAACACTCCGGTTAGCCAACAGAATTATGCAGGACCCCTCACACGCTCTACACCCCGCCTTTGAGTGGCTCCCCTCAGGGCGCCGACTACGCTGCCCCGGCTGCAGGACACAGAGGAGAAAAGCAACCTTTGTTCCCAAGGCTGTTCACCTCCTCAACTCCTCCTAAACCCCCCACCCGGGCTCGTGCCCCCCCCCACATGGTCTGGTGAAGCCGTGAACTCTGTTTTGCCCTCTCACTCCCATTAACTGTTACAACACAAGTACCTCGCTTCAATTCATCTCAATAATTGTATTATGACCAGCATGGTATTTTATTTATCTATTTAATTGATTGCACTTTATATTTCTGTCATATTTGACCCATTTTACACTGTTGAGAGTCAGGTCTCCATTTATAAACATGCACTTTGCATATTTTATACATATTTATATATATTTGTGTATTTGTAGACACCTGTGCTTGTGTGTATTGTCTGCCAGGTAGCAACGCTGTGTTTTTGTTTGTTTTTGTTTGTTTTATGTTTGGACATGGCCTTGTCCTTTGTAATGCTGCTGCTCTATGTGCCTTCAATTGCCCCCTGGGGACAAATAAAGTTTTTTTGAATTTGAATTGAACCATGGCAACTTACCAAAAGGTTTCGTTACCTCTCTTTCTGGAACGGATCTACCTGGAATACCCCCCAGGTAATGTGTTCCACCAGGGCATCACTCTGTTGCCAAAGAAGGCCTGTCTCTTGTTGCTATTTGTTCTTGTCCTTGTTAGACGAAGACTATGTCCCCTCTTTTTCCCCTTCTCTCTTTAGTAGTAGTAGTAGTTACTTTATTATTATTACAGTAAGTAAGTAAGTAAGACTTTATTTATATAGCACATTTCATACAAGAATTGTAGCTCAAGGTGCTTTACATGAAATCAATAAAAACAATAATACAAGTGATAAAAGTAATAATTAAAATAGCAAATCAATGAAAACAATAATATAACTAATAAAAGTAGTAAAACCCTTCTGAGATAAAATTATTTAAATGCTTCGGTAAAAAGGTAGGTTTTAAGATGTCTTTTAAAAATGTCTAGCATGTTTGCTTCCCTAATATTTATGGGTAATTTGTTCCATAGTTTTGGGGCGTAATTGACAAAGGCCGAATCACCAATCTTCTTATGACTGCTTCTGGTGACCTCTAATAGGCCTGCGTTTGATGATCGCAGTGTTCTAGCTGGTGTGTAGTTTACAAGGGAGTTAGCAATGTAGCTAGGTCCTTGTCCGTGTAGAGCTTTGTATGTGAGGAAAAGGACCTTAAAGTCAATTCTGAAGGTAACAGGGAGCCAGTGCAAAGTAGCTAGAACAGGACTAATGTGTTCTCTCCTTTTAGTTTTGGTTAATAATCTAGCTGCAGAATTTTGAATGAGCTGTAGTCTTTCAGTGGTCTTCTTGGGAAGACCAGTGAAAAGTGCGTTACAGTAGTCCAGCCGGCTGGATATAAAAGCATGAATTAACTTCTCTGCATCATTTTGGTTTATGAATGGTCGTACCTTTGCTATATTCCTCAGGTGAAAGAATGCTGTTTTGGTCACTTTATTAATGTGAGAGTTGAAATTCAAATCTGAGTCCAGTATTACACCGAGACTCGTCACCTCTGGTTTAAGACAGGGGGTTAAGCCTCCTAGATTCTTAGTAAGCATCTCTCTTTTGGATTTGGGGCCACATAGTAGGACTTCGGTTTTGTCTTCATTTAATTTAAGAAAGTTATCATTCATCCATTTGTTTATTGCCAACAGGCAGTTTGTAATGGAATTGATGGCCGCTGCATCGCTGGGTTCAGTGGATATATATAGTTGTGTGTCATCCGCATAGCTATGGAAATCTATGTTATGTTCTCTAATAATGTCGCCGAGTGGTAACATATAAAGAGAGAAAAGTAATGGACCTAAGCAGCTTCCTTGAGCAACCCCATAGCACTTCTCATGTTTCTTGGACCTATGGTCTCCTAAACTAACATAAAACTTCCTTCCTCTGATATATGATTTCATCCAGTTCAATACGCTATCCGTTAGCCCAATAAGCTTTTCCAGTCTATTGATTAGGATGTTGTGATCAATGGTATCAAATGCTGCACTGAGATCTAACAGGATAAGGATAGAGACTTTATTTGCATCAGAGTTTAGTCTGAGGTCACTAATTATTTTGGTGAGAGCAGTGGACCTGATGTTGATGTAGAGGAATTGCACAAATATTTGGGTCTGCTCCTCTTCACATCATTGGTGAGTCTGCCAAGTGTCCAGGACTACTGGAAGCAGAATCACATATTGTCTGTGCCATTTCCAGCCACTGTCATGCCAAGGGACAGATTCCGGTCAATTTCATGGAACATCCACCTCAGTGACCCAGAGGAGGATATAAGAAATGACCAGCTCAAGGGAACACCACAGTACGACAAATTTTTCAGGGTCAAACCTCTCATGGACGAAATCCGTACTGCCTGCCAGGCCTATTACCAGCCAAAAAGGGAACTGTCAGTCGACGAGAGGATGGTGGCTACTAAAGCTAAAACAGGCATGACTCAGTACATGAAGGACAAGCCGACCAAATGGGGGATCAAGCTTTTTGTGCTGGCAGAGTCTAAAAATGGATACACCCTGAATTTCAATGTGTATGTTGGCAAAGCACACACACCCAGCGTGCATGGACTGTCATATGATGCTGTGATGGACCTCATTCAGCCTTCACTACTGGGAACCGGATATCATATTTACATGGACAACTTTTACACCAGCCCAAAACTGTTCTTGAGTCTGGCTGGTTTGAAGTTTGCAGCCTGTGGGACCTATAGGAGCAACAGGAAAGGTTGTCCTAGTGGAAGAGCAAACGCCCTCACCAACAAATCCCAGAGGGGGACTGTAAGATGGATCCGAGAAGATAAGTTGGTCTTTGTGAAGTGGATGGATACTAGGGAGGTGTCTATGTGCTCCACAATCCACCAAGCGTTTTCTGGGGAGGCTGTCAAGAGGAAGGTGAAGGAAGGAGATGGAAACTGGGTGGTAAAAGACATTCCCTGCCCTACACCCATCATCGCCTACAACAAGTACATGGGAGGGGTTGACCTGTCGGACCAGCTGTTGCAGTACTACTCCACCCACCGCAAAACTGCTCGCTGGTACCGTACAATGTTTATGCACTTTGTGGACATGGCTACAACTAATGCATACATTTTGCACACTGAAATCAGCACCACACCCATGACACACAAGGACTTTGTGACAGAACTTGTGTCCCAGCTTTGTGGAGTGAACCAGGCAGGGGTTCCTATTCAAAGGAGCAACGATCATGTTCCCTGTTGCCATTGCCATATCTACAGAGGCCAAAGGAAAAGCCACACAAGGCCGCAGGTCTTGCCAACACTGTCACCAAGTGGCTAAAAGAAGGAACCTCACCCCATGGAGGTGCAAGGCCTGTGATGTGGCCCTCTGTGTCATTTTGGACAGGAACTGTTTTGAGGAGTGGCACAAATAGGGTTAGGGTTATAACAGTATAAAAACGCCTTTGTTTATACCTGTTTTTTATTGTAAATAGTTGTTTATTGCATGTATATAACACAAGAATACTTTTATATGTTCAAATATACAACTTGTGGTTCAATTTCAACCTTTTGAAATGCTTCGATCAGTATGTGAGTGTGGTTTACAATAAAAAACCCATCTTTTTTATAAACGGACTTTGTGTTTTCTGTGTTTGTTTGGGTTCAGCATGTTGAAACAGTATGTCAAAGGTAAAACACTTACTAACAGATCATTAGGTGAGGTTGTGCTGAAAAAAAAGATACCCATCATTGGTATGGTAAACATTTCTTTATGTAGTATATCAAGGCCAAAACAAAGGTAGTAAAAAACGGCCAAACTCTCTATTGTGACGTTTTTGAGCTAAATTGGATGTTCTAAAGGACGCGTTCCAACATACCGGTGTGTTGGTACGCTCCAGGGACCACCCTATTCTCAACACACCCGTATGTTCGTACGCGTCAAAGGGTTATTAATGTTCCTGTCATCAGAAAAATGTCTCCCTAATTCGGATAACCATCTCTTTACGTCGTGCATAAATCCAGTGGTGCTTTCGTCAACGTGTTTAAACCATTACCTTCGCTTCTCCTTTTCTTCTTCAGGAAGTAGGGGAATCACAGCTGTTTGTTGTAGGGTTGCATCCTCAAACAATAGTGTTATCTTTTCCAACTGTGATCGCACAATAGAATAGTTACCGTCCTTTACCATCAAATCCTTTGTAGAGTGGATGGCAGCTTTAAGTTTGTTAACGTTTGCTTGCCGGTCCTTCTGGAGTTTATGAAGTAGTCCTTCCAAAGCCTTGTTAGTGAGTTTCACTTGTCTTTTCCCTTCCGTTCTTGAGTCCATGACTGTTGAACCCGCCTTTGATTCACTCCTCATTGGCGGTTCCATGATCCTTATTTGTACGCTGTTTGTGTACGATGATTATGCGGCCAGCGGCCCACAGCCGATTAACGATGATCCGAGCTTCTGACGAATGCAGCGTGCACTATCCAATTGTCCCCAATGGACTAGCGGCAGTAACAATTCCTAAGCTGTTTCTTCACAACAGTTTTCAGCCAGGGTCCAACAAAGTTACATACCGCCCCGGTAGTGCGTTATCCGTCAGTCCAAGTCCTCTCGTTCCATCAGGCGATGTCCAATCATTCAATCAGCTGGCTCGCTGAATCCAACAGAACAGAGTCCTTCCGTGATCCAATGTTCATCCGTCTTTAGTATACTTTTTTGTTGACTAAATGTAGCAGCTTCTTTGCAACCTCCATTAGCCGAGTCAGGGCTAAACACTGAAATGACGCGCTCCAATAATGCAGTTCCACTCCGTGATATTCTTTCTGGGTTTTATTGTCCACTTGAGTTCCACAAAGCGTACTGAGCGTTCTACAAAGCGTTCTAAGCGTAAGCGTTCTAAGCATAAGCGGTCAACAAAAAATGCAAACCCACGCTCACCCCCATGTAGGTGTACAGGTGCTTAAATAGGCTGCCACTAACTGTCTGAACATTCCCCGTGACTCCTATAGTGGCGTATAGCCAATCAAATCATATGTAAATGTAATGCAGCTGGCTCCTATGTAAAGGGACATGCATGGCTCCTACAAATATAAAGTATGTCCAATCAATATGATAATGTATGGCCGGAATAGGTCACTGTGATATTGTATTTCACTTTGTCATTCAATATACATCATTTCATAGAATACACATATGATAAAAGTCAGTTCGCAGTTTATTGCACATTTCAAAACGGCCGTTCTAGTGATGAACATGATCTAGCGAACTATTTTTTCAAGCCAAAGAAATGTAGCTATTGTTCTAGCATTTAAACTGTTCTTTTAATATGAAAAAGCCCAACTAGCCAATACGAGTGGCTACAGGTTAACTGCTGGCTGTAGATATTAGCGAACAATGCAAACTGTCTGAGGAAAATTACTGTAGCTAGAGCTAGCTAACTAGGAAAATCGCTCTGATCTGGTTTCATTCGGTTTTGCAGTTACCGATCACAATGCTAGCTAGCGTTAAGCAGCTTACACACTGCCCCGACAAACGCCAACATTCTACAACAAACGCCAACAAACACCAACAGTCGGGTCAGTGTGGGCCAGCAGTTTGTGTTTGTTGGCCATTGTCGGGTTCTGTCGGATGAGTTCAACATGTTCAGTCGGATCGGGTGAAGTTGCAGTACGTCTGACCAATGTGAAGCGGTTTCCAACAAACTGCGACGTTCTGACAACTCGTTACCTAGACAACTAGGCTTAACTCGCGTACATAACATCATCGAGCTCTCTTTGATGTGGATTTTTAGCTCTCTACTCACTTCATAATTATAACTGATCCAAGAACGCGAAGATGTACAGCTACTCCTGGAGTTATGGGAAGAGAGAATCTATTCGAGGTCACGAAATATTATCTCTATTGAAATGCACTAGTTGAAAAAACGTGGCATATATAGTCACAAAAAAGTGCCAATTTCGTGAACATGTCACGAAATATTAGATCATTTTTCACGAAATTATGTGATTCTGGGTTGGGCTACAACACACAAGTAGCTAACTGGAGCTAATAAGTTAACTGGAAAAAAATCTGTTATTCATAGTTTTCAGTCACGTGACATGCTTGGTGACCTGGATGGCAGAAAGCTGCTGGCGATAGTGGCTCACACCATTGAAACGCAGCAAAAGCCGGCACATTTGGATCACCTCTCAGCTAAAGAAAAGGAAAGATATGGACACAAAGTGCAAGTGTCGGCGTCTAACACAACAACCCAACTATTTAGCCAACTAGCTAACTTTATCTCACTACGAGTAGGCTAGGCTACGACGACCCCTGCAGTTGGTCGCCTCGATACACAGCAAACTATGTCAAACCGATTACATAAAGATGTGTTTTATGGCTAAACATACGATAATGAATATACTTGTGTTTAACTTTACATGTGCTTAGCTTTGATAAAGTGTTCGCTGCAAATACGTGTATATTTGGACGTCTGCCATTGTATGCCCTCCCCGGAGACAGATGTAGTTACATTTAGCCTAATTAATCACACAAATCCAAAATCTTCTCTACATTTTCTTTATCTTCTATTATGTAGAAGCACAGACTTGACTCCTCTGCAATTCGTGCATCCGATAGCGCAACAACTATCCGGCAATATGCCTAAACAAAAGCAGCAGACGAGACCCAACGTAAATGTTTGACTTTATAATGGGTGGCGGGCAGCGGAAAGTATTTTTTGCCCTCCAGGGGGGCGTGTCCATTGGAACGTCACGTCACGTGAAAACTGATTTGTCTGAGCAGTGTGAAACTGCAAGTTGGTTTACTGGACATTCTAAAGACAGTCACCAACAACTGCCAACTTTAGAATGTTGGGACTTGTTGGAGTTTGTTGGAGTTTGTTGGGGCAGTGTGTAAGCTGCTTTACAGTAACCATACATTTTCCTGTCAGATTATTTTTGACGCTAGATATTTTAATGTTTTACCTGTGATTGACGATTGAGAAGCAAATAGTTGGCAAAATATGTCAATAGACCACTTTCATGTTTACCAACATTCAGGATGCGCGCGCAGCTAGGTTTCAGAAAACCGGGAAAGGAAAGCATTTACAATGGCAAAAGGACCACACAGATCATACAAATAGTTAGATTTAAAAGACCAAAAAGTCTGAGGAGGACAGCCTTAGAGAGAGAAAAAGCGATTCCCCATTGATCTGTCGGATCAGAATTTTGATTTGGGTCACGAAAGTCTTGACATTTGAGTGAGAATGTCGCCCGGTACATACCGCATAGTGGAGCGGCAGCCATGTCTTCGCGTCATGTCACAAAGTTCATAATTTTACAGTTTTACAGTCAATTCGACATCTAAAAAGTCGAGCAGGGCAGCTTTCAAGAGATATGGAAATTCTGCTTTTAGCCAGCTGGTCCGATTATTTTTGTGATTTGTTTAAACTGGCAATTTGATTGTGAGACTGCGTCCCCATTAGCCTCAGTCAGACTCGTCGCTCACTGGCAGTGTGCACAATGTTGTAGTTCACTCATAAACGTCAGAGAGGACTGCCTAACGTAGATACGAGCCTACAGGGGAGAAGTTCGTCTTTTGCAACCCACATGCGGAGTTGAACCAGCTTGACAGTCGTGTGACGTAGGTTTGAAAGTGGTCTATATCAGTGGCACTGAAGATCAGGATCGTGAAGAGGAAAGCGTTGTGGAAATCTCAGTTGAAATCAAGGTTTGCTATGTAGGTAGCCTAGATTGAAAGCCAAGGGATCAGCTTGCGTGCGATAGCTCAGTATATAGGCTACCATAGTCAGGGTGAATACTCGATTCTTATTGGCTGCAGGGCTGTCCGTAATCAGGTGATAACAGCGACTAAGTAGTTCCAGTAAAACTGTCTGTTCACCGTTCTAGATGATTGCGCTGCCTACGTATGAGCCTGTACAAAGTGTCTGAAACCTTAACCAAATGGACGCAATCAAAGCCTCTTACTAACATATCATTACAACAATGTGACTTAAATATTAATTTGAATCTATATTTGGAAAATGTAACTTTTCTGAATTTACTGTCAGTGTCACGTAATCGCTCATATCACATCCCATTCGCTATTCACCGCGCTAATCCATGCAGTTTAATGTATTTAATGAGAAACAATTGGGTTAATGTTGAGTCAGAGGTTGGCCTGTGGATGAGAGGAAGGTAGACAAACCACACAAACATGGGATTAAGAAAAGTCTTTAATGTGACACATTATTTACATAAAGTCTTAAATTGACTAAATGGTATGGTGTAGCCTACTTTTCCTAGACATTAGCAATAAAAATCCATCCATTAAGTTTGTCTTACACTGATATTTTAGTTTAAGTAACTAGGCCTATCTACTCACAATATCCGATTGCCCATGTGCAACTCCTTACGGTGCGTTCACACTGCAGCCTTTTTTAACGCTCGCCACCGCTTGCCTTCCCACAGTACACCACGCTTGGGGGCGTGTCGGAGATTAATGCAAAACTGTAGTTCTTAAATCACTGTTATGTAGTTCGTAGGCCTATAATGTCGTGGCAAAATGTGCAGACAAAATACAACTTTTACACACATTAGGCAAAAATCTGATACGCTTTCTAGATCTGACATGATCTGATCTACTGCACACAATAGGTGATCTTTTTCCACACTTTTTTTTAGGCCGAGTGAAAGATTAAATGCCACGCACTCTATGTAACCGGTCTTGTGCCGGCTGGAATACAGAGTTGTCTATGGTCCATGTTGTATAGCCTATGTATTTATAGTGTTTACGCTCATTTTTATTATTAATGTATTGTAATAGGCTAGTTACAATTTCTGCAAGCTAGCTAGACTTTAGCAATTTGCGTACATCGACTAAAAAGAAAGTATCAGACAAACGTTGACATGTAAACTTTAATTATATTACTCAAAATCTCTGCAAATCAATCGCTAGATTATGACTAGCCAGTACACATTTACTGTATGCAGGGTTCGTACAGCTTTTTAAGTGTAAAATTCAAGCACTTTTCCAGCACTTTCAAGATAAAATGTGAACCTTTTCAAGGAACCCGAAGCTTTAAATAGACTCTATATATACAGATACATGACAAATAATCCTCCCTATTTACCTTCATTTCTATTTGTCTGTTGCTCTTTTGCAGAAATGACAATTTACATGGCAAGGGAACAATCCTCTTCTCCCGGCTGAATAATTGTATAAAAAAAAATGATATGTATACTCTATATATTCAAATAACTAAAAAACTATTTTTAATAGTAGCTCTTGTACCATAAACTCCTAATAGTGCCAAGTTACAGTTTGTGTATGTCGGTGTGTTGCCAAAAAGTGATCCTCGTCCAAAAATGGATTCCAGTCAATAAAAAAGGTATTTTAGCCATAATACGGAGTAGGGTCCAGCTGCAGCCCCGGAGAACAACCACCCTGGCGTGACATAACACCCAGGCGTGACGGAAGTAACCGTGGTGTGACGGAAGGGATTTTTTTACACATCGCTATCAGAAACCAAAGATCAACCATGGAAGTAAGTGAGAATGTCAATGTACTTAATGTATTAAGTAATATTCATGTTAAAGCCGTGCCGTGGTTTATTTACTTTTCGCTAAATTCGGATATAGCCTAATAATATTATAATACCGCGCCCTTTTAAAAAAAAATTGCCAACAGTATCCAGCTGCACTTCGTTCATGGAAGTAACCCCAACCCTAGGTGAACCGAGCCCTGGTACTTTCTCCTAACCCCAACCCTAGGTGAACCGAGCCCTGGTACTTTCTCCTAACCCCAACCCTAGGTGAACCGAGCCCTGGTACTTTCTCCTAACCCCAACCCTAGGTGAACCGATGGTCATTTACTTAATGAGTAAACTGTATAATACACTTAGAAATACATTGCGTCAATGTATATTTATATCGAATTGTGATGATATCCTTAACAAAAAATACAATTTGATTCTATTAGACATAACAAAACAATTACGGTTACTGACATTTCCTGGCATTTCGAAATAAAAAAAAATTAAGATGTAAAAATGGTTACTGACATGTCGAAATATGTTGTTATTTTTGTATTATGTTAATTTCAGCGATAAATACGCTCATTTTATTCTGATACATTATAAGTTTATTTTATTCTGATAACATCCGTCACATAACTTCCGTCCCACCACGGTTACCGTCACGCCTGGGTGTTGTTGTCACGCCTGGGTGTTGTTGTCACGCCTGGGTGTTGTTGTCACGCCTGGGTGTTGTTGTCACGCCTGGGTGTTGTTGTCACGCCAGGGTGTTGTTGTCACGCCAGGGTGTTGTTGTCACGCCAGGGTGTTTGTCTCTGGGGCTGCAGCTGGACTCTATTTATAATACGTCCATGATTTCAGTACGTACACGGGACTAAATGGGCTTTGGTCCAATAAAGCATCGGTACACATAACCCGACATAGCGTTAACATGCTGGAACCGTGGACTGATTTCACTTTGCAACGTGTCAGCCAGCAAATACCGTAACTAATGTTACTAGTGTTATCAAATGAAAATGCATCGGGCTGCCTCGGTTATCACCCCGCTAGGTGTAACGTCACGTTAGGATGAAAAAACCCCGAACTAACGTTAGCTCTAAGTACCCCGAGCTAACGTTATCTAGCTAACAACATGACGTTGATGCAATGACTGAATCAGAACTAGCTGACCAGCTAATTGCTAACGGATTTGAGCGTCAATTTAGCAAGCTATTTTTGTATCGACTTGTAAGTGCCGATTCCCCCATTGTATAAATCTGGATATCCTTTTTGCAGGCCGAGCAGTATCCTTGCCGGTCATTTGGTCCACGTCGTAGCCAATTTTTGTATTGATCATTTTCAAGCCATCGGCAACCTGGCATGGCAGCCTCGGGAGCGATAGGTCCATGTGAGCAGCGACAGCGACTTGGTTAGTTTTGGATAATTGCTGATTGCTGAAGTGATCACCAGGTGAGGCGCGTGCGCACGGAAAGAAAACACGGGGAGCAGAAGGCGGAGAAAAAAACATTCGACTTAATTAAAAAAAAATACAGAATACAATGTAGCCTATTTGTTAAAATACAACACTGGTCAATATAGAGAAAATCAAGCATTTTCCAGCACAGTGTTCAAATTTCAAGCACATTTCAAACCTTGAAAACACTATGGTTAAAATCAAGCATTTTCCCGACTTTCAAGCATCTGTACGAACCCTGTGTATGGCTAGCGAGTGGCTGCCAGCCAGCATTTCAACGTTGGCTGTCAATCGTGTGCCGTTGGGTGAGCTAGCTAGACTATGCAGCTAGCACAGAAGAAAGTTACGTAATGTGACAAAACTGAATTACAAAAGTACAAAATACACTCCAGGGACGCCGACAACCTCGGCAACCCTGCGCCAGGCATCATTTTTCTTATTAACATCTCTGTAATCAAACAGAGACGTATTATATAGTATTGGGTGTGCGGACACGCATACGATGAGTTGCTCCTCCATCTTGAAATTGTCAAACCTAGAAAACCAATCCGATTGGCCAACGCTAGCGTTTTCACGCTCCTCATTTACATAAAGTCGAGAAAATCCAACTTTCGACGCTCCGCTCCGCTCACCTTCCCACAATGCCCTACGCGAGCGTCAACGCCTGGTTTCATTGAAAATGCATTGGAAGCCGACGCCCCGCGCCGCCAAGTACGGTGCAGTGTGAACCAGACTCAACAAACCAGACATAGCAAAGGTCTCATACACAGCTACACACAATTGGGACATATTTCAAAAGCATTTAAGTGTATGACTGCAGTTCTAAGACCATTATGTTCCCTCGATAATATATTTTGTTAAATATTAATATTACTCTGATGGAGGAGGGGTGTTACTGGTTGGTTGGAAGAGAAAGAGGCCAAATTAAACTCATGAAGATGCAGCGCTTAGGAGGATACTTAGAAAGTACAATTTAATCAGATAAACAACTTGGTGGTTGCCTAAGACAGCATCTGCTTCTCCAACTCTTTCATCCTCTCAAGGGAACCTGTTGCACCGGGTTAGAAAGACATCAGCATAATGTAATTTTACACAATACAGGATTAAAAAATGAACACCCATCTTTGCTGATATTCCAGTTTGTCTAGTACACTCCAAAAAATCGTTTCAAACCCAGCGGCTGGTTAAATATAGGACAGAACACACGTTGGGTTAGCGTTAAACTAACCCAGCAATATAGGGTGACCATTTAACCCAGAATGTTGGGTTGGTCATTCAACGCCTCAATGTCTAGCTAGCATTACCTGAACACGCATAGCAAAAAGAAGTAAGCACATACAACTATTTAAATTGATTCATACATACACGGAGAAAACACAACGTTGTTAGCAAAGCACATTTTTAATTTTCTGTTTAATGTACTGTACAGTAGACTACCTTTTCTATTTGTATTACCATCGACTTTTGGCGCCTTCACGAACGAACAGCCAGTCGTTAGCTAGCTAGGTAGACTAGAGCTATCTACTAGAGCTACGCTAAACAGTCCAAAAGCAGAAAGTTACAAAAAAAACTCCTTAAAACAAATCGTTTGCAGTACAGTACGTTTATTTCGGTAGGGTTCTTCTGTATAGTTGAAATTTGCCACGCTGGCTAGACTAGTAAATGTAGACTAAGTTAGCCGGTTGCAAACTGAGGTAGTGCTAACGGCTAAAACAAGCTAACGCTATCCCTGACAAAAACACCTACAGTAGCTAGCTAGGACTCGGAGAATCTCACCATTCAGTTGCTGCAAGAAATTTGGCTAGTACACCGCCGGACTAGTATTTTTGCTGCCCCCTTGTTTAGGTAGGCTACAACAGATAACCCTTTTGTAAATTAGCTAAATGTGTCCCTGCCGCTGTGCGTGAACCCTGCTGACTGTACAAAACTTCAGAGCCGTTGAAAAGACCGTTGACAATTAAATGTATGCTGCAGATGAACCAGCAGCTGGGTTAAAGTGAGACATCCGCTGGGTAAGGTAACAGGTGACGTAGAGGTGAGAGAGGGAGGACAATCTGCACAGTTTCAACTTGAGCCGAGAATGACCCAGTGATCCAGCGGCTGGGCTGCACTACAACTACCCGGCAGCACCATAGAAATAACCCAACAAAATGACCCAACAGGCTCAACCCAGCGTTTGGGTAGAAAAAAGAACCCTGCATTTTTGTTGATGTAAATATGGTACCATTTAACCCTGTAATACACAAAATTACAACGGCACAAAATGGTCTAAATGCTCTTTTGTTGACACTTTGGGTGGCTCTTAAAAGAGCCGTTGTTGTGTGTGCTGTCACTAGCACAGGAGTCGTCGGAGACCGTCTTGGATGTTTCCCAAGAACACGTTGTTTCCGACGTGATCTAGGTGGACACCGTTGGGTCGGTACATCCAAACGAAACCGTGTTGGATTTGGGGGTGTTGAATGCTCCCCATCCCACGGTCGGTCAGGAAGCTAGACACAGCTGCGTTGACGCAACGTCTTGTCCTGTCGATACCAGAAGCGCTGGTGCTCGTCTGATACCTCCAGACGCAGCGTTCCAGGATATACGAAAACACCAGCAGAGTGTTTGTGAACATCTCCATGATGCCCCCCAGGTCCCTCTTCATCCGCCTCGCAAGGTCAATGCCGGTCACTTGGCTGAGGTCGTTTCCCCCGACGTGGAGCACCATTATGTCCGGGCTGGGAAGCATGCCACGCTTCTCACGGAGCTTAGGCACGAGGTGTTTCCACCTCATGCCTCTCACTCCTACCCATTCAATATGGCACTCCAGTGCAAGGTCGGGGTACAGTCCGACCTCCTCCGCAGTCGGACTGTTAACCGCGCAAGCCAGTAAACCAACGAGCTGCCAACGATCCAGACGTGGGGACGACTTTGGTTTTCCATGGTTCGATAGGATTCAACATCCAACCTCTGCTTCTTATATACTAAGGCTTCCCGCTTCTTCTTTTTCAAACAATGCAAGGCTAACATCTGCCTGTTTATTTGCCGCCCGTGTCAGTGTTTTATTTTTCTCATTGGTTGGCCATTTAGACAAGCCTAGCTCTATATTATTTGGGAGACAGTCACGTCCTATTTAGTAGGCTAATTGTACCGCCCTGATCGGCATAATTTGGGTAGGCTAATGAGGGCAAGCGCAGGCTTTTTGATTACTTAAAAAACATCATTATGCAAGATAGAGGAGCCTTGGATTTAGCTGTAGCAGTTTTATTATTAGCCTACATTAGACTATTTTAGATATAATTTTCAGAGTAACTTAAAACCTTTTTTTGTTTCTTTTAGGGTTTAGTGGTCTCGGTTGAACATCATTAGGCCTATTGATAGCGACATTATAGCGAAGTAGCCTACCGGACACTGTTAGCTCGCAATGTACAAAGAATGCTCCATCAAAGTTGTTACTTAGTAACAAGTAGCCAGCTAGACCCCGAGCAGAAGTTTGTAGCTAACAAAGATATATCTAGCTATAGATAATGGCCTAATTGATTTGACTGTGAGATTAGCTGATTTTGTGTGTCCAAGATACATGGATTCTGATCTGTATAAATAGTAGCCATGTCCAGTGCTCGACTCGAAGGCTTGTCTGGTGTATTGTTTTTGTACGGCAAGTCTGGAAGAGAAATGTAGGCTACTTGCCCCACTGGACAAGTTAAAACTCAACGAAAATAAAATGCCATGTTACTTGACGTTATGTGCCACTCATTACGTCTATCGATAGTATTTGACCGAAGTCTGCAACAAAACACAAAAAAGTGTCTTCGTCCCAGGATCTCTACAGACCGTGCAGCTATAGACCCCTTATCAGTCTACGTCACACAGCGTCACTCCGCGCTCTACTGCGCATGTCCGTTGCAGAAAGAGACAAGAGCGACACTACATAGCCACAATCATGTCGTGTTGTGTAGTTGGATGCACAAACCGTTTTAATAAGCTTAACAAAACGAGGAAGTTTTACAGGATACCAACAACTCGCACCCCATTTAAGGCAAACAGGATATATATATAGCTTCTGTTATGTCTACATTATCTCAAAGCTGATTGAGACATGATATGGGATTTGTACACTTAAGGATGAAATAAACTTGTGTTTAACTGCTTTCTTTGTACTATATGATCTCTCTCTTCTGTGTGTTACAGATATAAGAGGAAAAAACAAAAAAACAAAGGGATGAACCCTCCTGCAGAAGTCCAGACAATGGACTTCAGTCCACACCCACTTCCCTCTCTCCAACTGATTGTGAAATGGAGCCTGGTGCTGATCTTTGTACTGGTAAGAACCCTTAAAGGCCTCAATATGCTTCTGCGTCTCCGTTTTCGGGTGGGCGGGCTCACGGATACGCACGGATACACACGGATAGACTTCGTTTATAGTTCTCCGTAGGCTGTGGGTGCTGAAAACAATTCACCGCCAGAAGAGTAGGTGGCGCTGCACTGCGATGCTAGCTATAGGTTATCGAAAACTCGGAGCAAATTTACTAATGAGCCGTTTCATCAATAAAATATGCACAGTTTCAGCGACTACACTGCCCATTTCTCGTCACATTTGAATTCAAATGCCGATTTACATGTAGGCCTACTGTTTAGCTGAAATATGAATTGTAAAAACTGCTTCGATCTCTTTGGTGATGTTTGTGATGCTAGCTGGAAGGGCAGCCTGCTTTGACTGGGTGTGCAGTGAACATTTCTGGGGGGTTATTATGATTACGGAAAGGGATCGTATATGTTTTTATATTGCTACCATTTTAGAGACTGCTTATCGATCCGAGTGTTAATCAGGCGCGGAGCCAGACGTTGTAAACATTCCGGGTTTAGCCCAAACCAACAACGTATTGGGGCTTGATTTGCAAGAACGCGACGCTGAGCGCCTCCACGGTCCTCTTCCACATATTAAAATAGTGCTGCTGCCAACGAATAATGCACCTAATAATATGGTGCCTGCACTGCAATGCCATGGCGGGCTGGACCAAATGATTTTTCGGGCCGCATATGGCCCGCAGGTCGGACGTTCCCCACCCCTGGTCTTGTTGGTCACGGCAACCCATAGCGGCAACACCGCCCCTGACTTCTTAATACGGACCAATCACAGCCAAGGGGGTCTCCGTCGCTCTCCGTCGCTCTGCGTAATTTCGACGGATAGTTAGAAAATTCAGGAGGTGCACGTCAATCCGTCAAAAGCTCTCCGAGGGCTGACGGAGAGCACGCAGAGGGCGTTCCACGGAGACGAGGGCGTTCCCTCCTCTGCGTTTTTCGAAAAACGCAGAAGCATAATTAGGCCTTTAGACTAACCCGACCAAGACTGTCTGTGAACCTGTTTGGATTTTTAAAAGGGAAATAACCTCTGTTTTCTATATTTGTTGTGAAGAAGTATTTAATCATGGCACAATATGAATGATCACCCAGATACATTTGTAGTAAATTTGCTAGATATGAAAAATAGGATGGTGAAATTTCTATTTGTCTAATTTATTTTTCAGAAGCTATGGTCCCGAAGGCTGTCCATGATGACCTGAAACAGAAATACAGCCAACTTCATACCGAGTGTGACAACCTGCGTGTAGACATCAACAAACTGAAAGCAGAAAATGAACAGTTAAAAGCAACAGTTAGGAGTACACAGTTCTCCTTTGCTTCTATCAAGTGTAAAGCAGCACAGTTTCTGTTTTTCACAGGCTTGACCAGTGCCCTCTTTAGTTGGACCCTACAGCTAGTTAAAGACAGTGTAGAGGTTGTGCGTGGCTCTCTGACCCTGGAGGACCATCTATTGGCCGTCCTCCTGAAACTCCGATTAGGGCTCACCAATAAGGATATTGCATTCAGATTTAAAGTTAGCGAATGTGACATCTCAAACATTTTGAGAAGTTGGCTCCCTGTTTTAGCTCAGTCTTTGTAATTAATTTTCTTTGTCAAGAACAAAATTAAAATAATCTTTCCTACACATGTGGTTCTATATAATATTAACTTGTGTATACGGTAATAACAGATGCAAATACATGGAAAATAACAAACATTTACAGTAAATACAGTATAATGGCTAACGTTTTTTTTTCTTTTAGGCCTACATCTAAACTTAGTAAGGTGCAAGTTTCACAATATAAACACAACGGCTAGATGGGCATGATGGCACATTTGCTGTTAGGGCTATTCAACATTTCAAAGGCAAATACTCTTATGACTATACACTTACAAACCCTCTTTAGTGCACTAAGATATGTCCACATATGTCCTGAACATGATTGTCTGTGACATAACTGTAGGCATCCAGTGTCGTGTGGGACTTCAGGCTCTCTCGGGAATAGAGATGTGTGTCTCGATCAGGTATGAATGGATGTCCGGACACTGAAGTCGTCGGGGCCATTTCTTCTCATCATTTATCTACTCAACTGCCGGCAACGCGTATGGGTCATTAAGACGTATCTCGTTCAATAGTGTTAATGTTTCCGCAATACCAATGTTATCACTCGCTGATAAACTGTTTTTAGTAAGCTGACAACATCGCTATTTAGCACCATGGACCTATAAAGAAACACCGCAAGTGCAATATAACCAAATAGGTAACCATGGCAACCAGCCAAACAATTTTTCTTTCTGCAACGTAGCAGCGCGCGCATCCGCCGTGTTGATGAACAGAAAAGGGGTCTATAGCTAATTTAATGCTTCAGTTCAACGGGGACTTATTACGTGAAAGAGGAATTATTTACTGTGTCGTCTCAGTTACACTATCTGGGGTGGGAAATAGGCTTGTATTTGCTAAAGTAGGCAAATGGCTAGTAGAACATAACATTTCATAATAATGTCAGTAAATCAAGCATCAGCGATGCAACACCCAGTGAAATGTTACATCTTACAGCTATAGTATAGCATCGACATTGGCTAACTCAACTTCGGTAGGCTATCCTCAGTATTTGCAAGCTAGCTAAACTTATACTATATCCCAAATAATTTTGTAGACACCTGTTGCACCGGGTTAGAAAGACATCCGCATTAAGTAAGTAATTAAGTAACACAATACATTAAGGTTAAAAAAACTTAACCCTAACACCCATCTTTAAAGGGTCAATTGGGACGTCTAATAGCCTAATGTTAAACCGAACATTTAACTTAGCTAGCGTTAGCTACGTACTTGACTGTAAATAATCACTTTGTATTGTAGCTGACCAACAGTGCAAAGACAACAAAGCTGACTAGACTAGCTAGATTTTGTTTTAGCCAACTCACTGGCTACAGCTATGGTATACCCATACCACTACGGCACTAGCTGGTGGCTGGACGAGCTGTACAGTAGGCCTACCTCCCAGAAGCGGTCTGGAACGGAAGACTACAAGGTAGCAAATTAGCTGTAGCTAGGTTTAACACTTTTGGTAACAGATAGTAGAGATGTGCCGGAGTAGCAGCTATAGCTAACTCCTCTATGAAATAGCAGACTACTGTTTCCGAAAGTAGATCTACTAGCTTAGCTCTAATATCAGCGTAGAGCTATCATATTTTAGCTAAATTTAACAGGAAACGTGTTTCATATCACAAAGGTAAATGTGTAAATAGTTAAGCTATCACCATGGCCTCTTTGCTTGTGGCATTACAAATCGTTTACTTGCAATGTCATGTCAAATAAATCCCCAAACAAACATTTATTTGTGAGGAATGGTTATTTTAACGATTGAAAACAGATGTATCACAGACCGTTGTCGTATGTGTCGCATGTCGCCCGGGCAACAGAGGCTAATGTCATGATGCTAACGCCTCAGCAGCAGACTAGCCTACTGTTTCCGAAAATATATGTACTTAATAATATCAGCATATATGATATTGTACATAACATTTCAGAATGTTGTTTTCTATTACAATGTTAAATGAGTAATTAGTTATCACCCTGGCGTCTTTGTTTGTGGCGTTTCAAGTTAGCCTAGCTATCTCCCAGAAGTTAATGAGCTGCTAAACAAATGTTCTACCACAGCCTGGCAGTCACGCGTGTTTTCGTGACGTTAGGAACGTCAATGACTGTGGCTAGCAAGTTAGCCACATTAGCTTCACTTTTCGCCACAAAAATGTACTTTAAGCTTAAACCATGCATCGGAACAAGCAACTCAATCGCTACCAAGACGGAACGTTTGACCGGGTCGTTCTCTATGTAGTCCAAATATTGACCGATCCTTAATAATCCTTAGGGATCCTTAATAATAATAAATATATATGTGAAATAACAAAGGTTTGCGCTCTCGCCGAAGGCTAGAGCGCACCCAATTAAGAAAACATCTTCATTAATTTGACAACTCATGCGCTGCATTCAGCAAACGCGCTGCAAATACACAAACGCATTGTAAAAACGAAAGCATGCAAACCAAAAACGCTGCAGTACATAAACGCATTGCAAAAACAAAAGCACGCAAACCGAAAACGCTGCATCCAGTTTTCACAACGGAAGTTCTTCAGGCCTCTAGGGGGAGCGCTAAGTGGAACAGCTTGATTTTCTGCCCCACGGAGCGAGAGAGAGCGTATATGAGAAGTTTGGCTGATAGTTAGGCTGATACTCTAGCACAGCAACTCATTTTCACCGAGGGCCACATCAGCATAATGGCTGTCCTCAAAGGGCCAGATGTAACTTATAAATGTAACTACTCCTTAATGTTAAATAACTCATTATTTATTATAACTTATTCAAGTGACAATTACAGTTGCATAGAAAACATATGTTTGCTTGTTGCTCTAACATAATTGGTGGCCAAGCCGCGAAGCCACCTGGGGCCTGTACTACGAAGCAAGATTTGGCGTTAGCGAGGTAACTTCAGGTTCAACCCAGGGTTTTCTGTACTACGACGGTGGATCACTTGTTATCGGGGTAGATCGCCATGGTAACATATGCTGAACGGCTAACCTGGTCGGGAGCATACGTTGCGAATGCAACTAATCGCAGCCGTGCGCTCACAGTCCCACAAACTGTATGCGTAGCGTTGCGGTACTTCGCAACTGGTACCTTTATGTACAGTGTGGGTGATGCGGAGAACTTGAGCAAAAATACTGTCTGCCGCGCTATTCGCAAGGTGGTGCTTGCGCTGATACAACTTCTGGACAGTTTTGTGGAATTCCCAGGGCGCCTGCCCATGCAGGCAGGCATCAAAGAGGGCTTCTATGAAATAGCAGGTAAATATTCACTTCAATTGAAACTTCATCTATAAATGATCTAGTCCCCATGATGTTCACTGTTGCATATGACATTCATCATACTCCTTAGGCTTCCCGAGGGTGATTGGTGCTATTGATTGCACACAGATCCCCATCACGGCATCACTGGGGGAGAATGAAGGCGATTACATTAATCGCAAATCATTCCACAGCATCAACGTTCAGGTAAAGCATAAAGGACAGGCTACACATGTTTGATCATATGGTAAAGGAGGAGTCCTTCTAATGCACATTAATGTATCCCTCACGTCAATGCTGTTATGTGGATGGATTTTAACACAAGATTATTTTGCAGATGACTTGTGACCACCAATGCTTGGTGACCAGTGTCGAGGCAAAGTGGCCCGGGTCAGTCATTGACTCCCGGATCTTCAGGGAGTCTGCACTGTGCCACAGACTAGAGCAGTGCTTCTCAAATGGTGGGGCGCGACCCCCTGGGGGGTCGCGGTGGGGTCTCAGGGAGCGGCAAGCGGCAGGGGGGATTTAGTGTTTGTTTTTTTTAACGTTTTTTATTTATATATATATATATTATTACACAAAGAGTAATGTTTATTTTTAAGTCATATATATTTTTGAAAGGGAATAAGCTGATGAAGCTGACTGACAAGTGACCAATGTTTACTGTTTAAAAATGTTATTAATTAAATGAAAACCCCAGAGAATCATTTGCTCTTGTTTCTGTGTTTTGAGATTCACACAGACTGAACGGTCTTGTTTAAATGTTACAAATTGAGTTAATAAACTTGGAAATTGTTTTAAGATGTTGCAGATGTCAGCAAATGTTATTAATCTATTTTAATAATAAGGTAATTGTATGCAGAATGCTGGTGCTAGCAACTCAAACTCATATAACTCTTATACAGATAAATAAATAAATATTAGCAGGTTCTCAATAGTATTTCAATTTAGGGGGGGTCGTGAAAAAATGTCAGTCTCCTAGGGGGGGCATGACAGAAAATAATTGAGAAGCACTGGACTAGAGCAAGGTATGGCAATTGTAAGTAACATTTTGTATAGCATTTTGTTATACGGATTATGCTAATATGAATCTTATTCTTCAGGGCTCTTCAATGGATTGCTGGTAGGGGACCGAGGGTACGCATGCCAGCCCTTCATGATGACCCCCTATCCTGACCCCAACACACGGCCACAGAACAGTTTTAATGTGTCCCTAAACTGGACAAGGGTCAATATTGAGATGACCTTTGGAATATTGAAGGCACGTTTTAACTGCCTGCGTGGCCTCCGAGTGGCCCCAGACCGGGCATGTGAGATCATCACAGCCTGTGTGGTGCTCCACAATGTGGCCTCCATAAGAAGGGAGAGAGCCCCACCTGTCAGCCAGCAACCCCCAGATGTGGTAGACCCCATCACCCTGGACTACCCTACTGGCAGGGCCGTGAGAGATGCTATTACACAGCAGTTCTTTGTTTAAGGGGAGACAGGCTAAGCCATTATTCTTTACATTTAGAGGCATTATTTCCATTCTATAGCATTTGAGCTATATAGATTTTATTTCCATTCTATAGCATTTGAGCTAAATAGATTTTTTTGGGTCCTTGGACAAGGCACTTCACCCTCCTTGCCTTGGGGGAATGTCCCTGTACTTACTTTAAGTCACTCTGGATAAGAGCATCTGCTAAATGATTACATATAAATGTATTTAATGGCTGTTGCCACCATATTCTGATTATGGAGTGATGAAAGATATCCAAAGTACCCTCTGTAGAAACTTTGGACTCTAAAATGTGACAAAATGAAAGGATTTGCATTCTGTCTTCATCCAATGTCCTGATTTCCACAACAATGTGTATGGTACCGTGCAATGCTTCACAAGTTCAATAAATGATCATTCACTACCGTCATTGAATTTGGATGTGTAGAATTTATTAGCATTTTACAAAAACTATAAAGAGAACATTGAAACAAATGTTGAAAACCCCTTCAAAGAACGAAGGCACAAAATAAATGTCTGGTACAAGCCACAAAAAAGGTATAAAAAGACCAAAACATAGAAAATAAATAAGATCCCCTCATGTGTTCTCCCTTTCCTAGGAACACAGAAAAAGAATGTCAGTGTAACCAAGTTTATTGTAATTCATTCATACATTTTCATGTACTACCTTCTTCTCATATTTAAGTTTTTCAATTTCCAGCCTCGTCTTCTTAATTAAAAGACGTTTATGCTCTATGTCGAGCTCCAGGGTCCTCTTGTAGAGGGCCCTCACATTGTCTGCTCCAACCTGAAACAAATGAAGAACATAACTGTCCCTTTGCAAGGCACACTTGGACGAAGTTGAAGGTGTCCATTTGACTACTGTCTTTCAAGGTTCATTGCTTACCCCATGTCTCTGACTTGGCCTTGAGGTGGAGGCCCTAGGCTCAGGGGGAGGAAGAAGTCCCTCTTCCTGCTGAGTTTAACACCATAGCAATTTAATCAATTGAGTAATATTTGAAATGAACACTTTAAGGACTTGTTTTCTCATGTTCAGACCACCATGAGCAAGTCATTACAGACACTTCAATCACAGCCACACGTTCACACACTCCATTTGTGTTGCAAGTGGTGAAAAGACTCAAGTGTACCCCCAAAGCGTTGTCTGAGCAGGCAGACAGAGTTTCCTCAACTAGGACCTCCACCTGAGAAAGTGAATGGCCTATTTGATCAATATTCAGCAACCACATATGGCATACATACTGGCATATCACTATTCGTTTCACCGTTACCTCTGTATGGCACAGTGGGATGACCGCGCTTGGTGGTGGCAGCAACACCACTGTATTTCCTGTCACTGCAGTGTACAGTAATACATTTCACTCCAACAATATTCATACATAATTGTTGAATTCACATGGTCACAAAGACTACTTGAAACATACCCTGTACATATGGCTGGGTGGTCAAGCTGCTGCCACCGGGGTCTGAACAAATGCCCCCTTGCACTCCGTCCATGATTGGGCGACCCTGATTGCTGGGGAGGGCCAGCTCCTCAGCATTAGTGTACTCCTTTGGAGGAGGGCCCCCTCCAGTTTTCTTCATATCCCCTTTCTTTCTGTCGGCTGCAAGCAATGTAATTGTTCTATAGGCCCTTTGTATACCAATATCCTACAAAAGGGACTGACTCAGACAATTCAGCCGTGTACTTGTTGGCCTTCAAATATGTGCAAGTATTGCCTACTGCTACTTACCGGTTTGAATGATGTTCTTGTATTTGTTCTTGTATTTGTTCCCAGGAACGCTTGGCACTGCCAGGGTTGCAACTAAAATATTACAACAACAAAAGTTTAACGTTATGGAACGCACAAGTGTAATTAGGTCACATCTTGTGCCCGGGCCAGTGATATCAATAAGTAAATTAACATAGCCTACGAATTGACCGCGTCGGCAATTTTCTGCCAGCTTTCTTTCCGTAATTTGGCAGCAACAACGGTGTTAGTTTTGGCCATTATGATATGTTTATATAATTCGTATGTTTGCATTATGAGTGTCTGCTCTTCCTGAGTAAAATATGCGGCTCTTGTTCTGTCCATGTTTGCGATTGGACATACGGTGCAAAAACCGCCCCTTTATGTGAACGCGCACGTCTCTAGATTGAAAAGATCTGGGTCGAGTTAGATAGTTGATAACCCCCGTCGTGATACCACTTATCGTGATTGCGATTGTCTCGCTTTGTGTAGCGGGGTAACTGAGAGTAATCCAGAGCATGTTGATCTTGTTTCTTAGTACAGGCCCCTGGAGTGTTTGTACCTTTTCTTATTATTATTATACATCTTCTTCTGCCATGGGAGTCTATGGCAGCCCCTAGAACCACAAGCTCAGAAGTTGTGAAATGTGGCACTCTTTGGGACCAGTACCCTCATAAATTTCACCGAGTCTCATGTCTCCCAGTCCAACCGTCTAGTGCCACCAATGGGTCAAAGTTGAAGGTGTGTTTACACACGATACTTTTGAACCGTGTGCCGCATTTTCCAAAATGAGGTATCATTGGATTCCCTGGATCAAGACGAGTTCAACGCACTCTATGCGTGTGTCTACTACCGCGCACTTAACAAAGTACACTGCAATGTAGTGCACTTACATTTGCAGTGCACTCAGTTGCTGAGTAGTGCTGTCTAAACTGGAACACTTTACTTACCCACTTTGCGGGAAGTGACGCACGCAAATCTGCTCGCGACACCCGAGAAACTAAACCCGCGAAACAAACCCGCTTGTATTTCTGTCACTGGACTTCTCTTCTTCCGCTACGTAGCCAAGATGGCGCCCGTTTAGGGCGAGTAGTGTCCATCGTCAGACACTTCTTTTTTTGACCGTTTGCAGTGCATCATCCGGGTACTTTCAGTGCACTGAATTCTGATGGTTTCTCAGCGTAAGCGCCCTAAGCACTGAAAGTAAGTGCTCGAAGTGCACAAGTGCGCAGTAGTAGACACAGCCTATGACATCATACCCAGTTATATAGATTCTCCGCCATTTTGAATGGTAAGGAAAAGTGTTTTTTCGCTACTCCTCCTACAATTCTTGTCCAATCTTCTTAAAAAATGCCACGAATGATCTTCAGACAAAGCCTCACAATAGTTGACGATTGGAATTTTGATTTTCGCAACCGTTTGTTAGTTACAGCCAATCAAATTGATGTTGCCGAATTGATGTGGCCGCCATTTTGAATCAGTGAATGTAACGTTTTTTCGCTACCTCTCCTATATCGTTGTCCAATCTTCACCAAATTTGGCACAGGTCATCTTCATACCAAGCCTCACAAAAGACATCACATGTTTTTTTCATTTTCTAAACCTTTAGACTGGAACAGCCAATCAAAGTCGTCAACCAAGCCACCATAAAAGAAGTGAGGTCATATCTCAGCACCTCTTTACTTCATTGACACCAAATGTGGTATAGGGACTAGGGACCCTGTTCTAAAGAGGTCCATAATAGGTCATGCCATTTCACGCCTCAAACGTGGCGCTGCAATACCTTTGTTTAAATTTGGGCCAAATCTGACAACCGCTTGCCACATGCAAAACTGCTTATATTTTCACTTAGTAAGTGAACACAGTAATTTCCACCACTGAGAATAGCTCACTAGGATAAATTGGTGTCCTGGCAAGGGCAACGTAAGAGGTTAGAATCCAGCCAGAGCCAGCAAGCCTGTCATGTCACTGGTTATCTTACTTATCTTTACACTATCAAACCTCACCTCACTCTATCAAAATGATTTTAGATTTTCGAAACCGTTTGTCAGGTACAGCCAATCGAAAACAGCAGCAGAGCCGCCAAACAGGAAGTTGTGTCGTATCTCAGCACATCTTTGATGGATTCACACCAAACTTGCTGCGTGTACTCGGAATCCTCTTCTGAGGATGTCGAAAGTTTCTTCTGGGTCATCTGACCTGCTTGGCCACCCCATTGCTGCTTGCAGCTGTATTTCCTTTTAAATGTTGTCAGCTTATGAAAACCCACATAACTCCATTAATGAAGGATCAAACTGTCCAAGTGAATAAAGAAAAATAAAACTGAGCTGCAAAGAACATGTATGACAGATGTAGCATTTTACAAAAAAAGGCTGCACACAGCTTTGCTCCAACTGATGGTTTGATGACAACAATTTGTCTGCATACACACAAGACCTGCAAACATGAAATAATTACATCAGCAGCTACACATAAATAATATGTAATCAACTAAAAATACCAAAATAAAGGTTGACTCAGTTCACAACTATATTGGTCAAGTTTTTCGGTTAGTCTTTGATGAGGAGATGCTGCCTGTCCTTGAACACACCAAGTGGATTCTCTCTCTACTATCGATTGATCATGTTCTGAAAATGATAAACACAAAACAAAATGCAAGCACAATCATTACATTGCACACAGTTTAAGTGTTCTTCTTCCTGGTTGAATTACATTTTAATTACGTTTTTTTTTAAATGCTAACCTGTGTGTTTTCTGACCAGATGTCTGACACCGTTTTCCCGTTGCCAGTGTGTCAATGTCTGGTTTTAGGTCCTGTGCTGAGGCAATGCGTAGAACAGCATGGAGGTTGTCATCCGTGAGGCGTGATCTGTGCTTGTTTTTGTTCAGATTCATTATGGAAAAAAATGTTCGCACAGATAGGTGCTCCCAAACATGGACAGAACACGGGCAGCATGAAGTCGAAGCTGTGGCTTTGAACCAGGGGGCAGCAGACGGTAAAAGTCCTGGATTGCAGCATCCTGGAACATTGCTCTCAGGCCACTGTCGCTTTGAAGCTCAATTAGCTCCATCTGAAGGTGTTTGGGTGCAGTGCAGACATCGGTGGTGAAAGGATTGGCAAAGATGTCAAAGCCAGACTGTTGTGCTCTGAAGTCAGAGAAGCGCCGATCAAACTCAGTCTTTAACCAGCTCAGTTTGGTAGCCAACTGAGCACATGAAAAAGTCTCGGGAAATGAGGCTGACATGCTCTGACAAACAGGAAAGTGGACAAGATTGTCCTGTTTCACTTGCCACATCCATAAGTCCAATTTACGCTGGAAAGCCGTGATCGTGTCGGACATCTGCGTGATGACTTGTTTGCGTCCCTGCTGCTTCTGATTCAGCTGGGCGAGATGGTCGGTAATGTCACACAACACAGCAAAGTCACACATCCACTTTGGATCTGATAGTTCAGACTGATACATCACATCCCCGTGTTCCGAACCTATCTCCAGCAAAAACTGCTGGAACTGACAGTGATTCAGGCCACGCGCCCGAATGAAGTTCACTGTTTTCATGACTGTGGTCACAATGTCCTCCATCCCCAGCACCTTCCCACACAAAGTTTCTTGATGGATAATGCAATGATACGTTATCAGAGGCGTGTGACAGTTCATTTTTTGCATTTTCCCCTTCATTAGTCCAACCAAGCCCACTTTTCTTCCACACATTGCCGGTGCACCGTCTGTAGTTAATCCTACCAAGTTTTCCAACTGCAATGCATTTTTACTTACGGACTTCTCCACCACATCAAAAATGTCCTTTCCCGTCGTGGTCCCATGCATTGCAGCCACATCCAACAGCTCCTCAGTGATAGAGAGGTCCGACTTTACGCCTCTAATAAAAATTGATAACTGCGCTGTGTCCGTGTTATCTGTGCTTTCATCAACAGCTAATGAAAAAGCTGTGTAGCTGCGTGTCTCCTCGGCCAGCTGTGTTGTAAGATTTTCTGCTAGTTCCTTCACTCGGTTGGCGATGGTGTTTCTTGATAAACTGACATTTTTAAAAGTCTGTAACTGGTCGGGACACACCTGATCACAGACCTTCAGCATGCACTGCTTCAAAAACGCACCCTCTGAAAAAGACTTGGAAGCGTGGGCGATTTCTTCAGCCACAATGAAGCTAGCTTTCACCGCAGCCTCGTTTTTGGCTGTGGATTTCATGAACAAACTCTGCTGCGACCGCAGTTTGCCTTTGAATTCTTGGGCAATTAGTTGCTTTTCTTGAAGGCTAGCTTTAGCGTACTTAGCTCCGTGTTTGGTGTCAAAATGTCGACGCAGATTGTACTCTTTGACAACCGACACCGCCTCGTAACACAAAAGACATACCGGTCTTTCTCCTTGAAGCACAAACAAGTATTCGCCTTCCCATCTTTCTTGAAACAGTCTTCCGTCTGCATCAACTTTTCTCTTTCTGGACATTTTGGGATCATTATTGGGTGTGCCACGATGACGTGGCCATCCTTTGTAATCTCACATATATATTTATTTATTATTATTATTGTTTATTTTCCCACCCCTAAAACTCGGTCAATATTTGGACTACATAGAGAACGACCCGGTAAAACGTTCCGTCTTGGTAGCGATTGAGTTGCTTGTATCAGAATTTACGTTCCGATGCATGGTTTAAGCTTAAAGTACATTTTTGTGGCGAAAAGTGAAGCTAATGTGGCTAACTTGCTAGCCACAGTCATTGACGTTCCTACCGTCACTAACGTCACGAAAACACGCGTGACTGCCAGGCTGTAGAAGAACATTCGTTTAGCAGCTCGTTAACTTCTGGGAGATAGCTAGGCTAACTTGAAATGCCAGAAGCATTACTTTACCCTTACATTGTAAGGGGACGGCAAAAATACTAGTCCGGTCACCGGTGGTGTACTGTAGACACATTTCTTGCAGCAACTGAATGGTGAGATTGTCCGAATCCTAGCTAGGTGTTGTTGAGGATAGCGTTAGCTTGTTTTAGCCGTTACCTCAGTTTGCAACCGCCCAACTTTGTGAACATTTAGTCTAGCCAGAGAGGCAAATTTCAACTATACAGAAGAACGCTACCGAAATAAACGTACTGTACTGCAAACGATTTGTTTTAAGGAGTTTTTATTTGCAACTGTCTGCTTTTGGACTGTTTAGCGTAGCTAGCTCTAGTAGATAGCTCTACTGTAGTGTAGTAGTAACGCTAACTAACGACTGGCTGTTCGTTCGTGAAGGCGCCAAAAGTGGATGGTAAAAATAGAAAAGGTAGTCTACAGTAGGCTACATTAAACCAATAAAACCGTTTCTAACAACGTTATGTTTTCTCCGTGTTTGTATTATTCAATTTAGTTGTAGGCCTATATGTGCTTACTTCTTTTTGCTATACAGTTCAGGTAATGCTAGCTAGGCATTTAGGAGTTGAATGATCAGATCAACCCAACATTCTGGGTTAAATGGTCAACCCATCTTGCTGGGTTAACGTGTGTTCTGTCCTATATTTAACCAGCTGCTGGGTTGGAATTGACTGGGCTGTTTTAAACCTTACCCAGCATTTTTTAGAGTGAACTGTGTCATGTAGGCTAGGCTGAATTGTGAGCTCACGGTGTCCGGTAGCCTACTCTATGCTATAAATATAGCGAGCAACTCGACATTCAGACGTCTCTGAGGTAGCTTTAAAATATCAGAAAACATTTATATATTGACGTTGATACATTTAGATGAATCAATATGTCCTACACCAGCTTGCGATCCATTTTATGACATTAGCCTATGTTGCCCGGGCAACACATACTACAGCGGTCTATGATGCATCTGTTTTCAATCGTTAAAATAAACATTACTCACAAATACATTTTCGTTGTACGATTTATTATGACATTAGATTACAAGTAAACGATTGGTTGGTGAAATAATCATTACCTGTGATTTCAAACGAGTACTGCAACGCTGTAGCCTACGCGAGACACTGTAGCTAACAAAAACATCCACAGCTGTTTACAGTAGGAAGTCAAACGGCGACAGAACATGTTCGGCACTCCCTTAAATCAAAAGTATTTCAATAAGTGAAACTGTCTGACTACTAACCCGAACTTCATTGACACAGCCTAAACTTGTCAATCTGTTCATGAAAGCAATATTTAATTTCAGCCTAAACCGTACAACGGAACGTTCAACCAACGATCGCCACCAAGACGAACACTGTATTATACAATTTACCGGGGCAGCTTCTCCACAAAGGGCTATATCGCATTTTGCGTTGTTACTGACAATGATCGCTATTGAGCTTTTTATGCATGAGCGATTTTCCACTAAATAAATGTCAAGTTTATGTACGTTTTTGGGGGCACGTCATAAGTTAGCAGATATAGAGCTACTGTTTGAATCGCCATTCCATCAGAAATATTTCCAGTGATAACGTTGTTACAGTAGCTTCTTTCCAAGGGTGTTCTTAATGAATTATTATGCAATAGACTATGAGTAGGCTAAATGCTTGAAAATATCACTAGAAGGGAAAAACTTAAAGGGACGGACAAGCAGGCACACCCTCACAATTTCCCCAGAAATTGCATGCTCTCTAGTTTATATCTCAATTCCACTCGTTGGCATGGACACTGCCGTGGCTAGCGTAGTCGAAAGGCATTGTGGGAAATGTAGTTTTTGCTCAAGCACACTTTTAATTTATTTTTAGGTATTTATTTTTAGACACTCAAAACTTTTAAGCTCTCGCGGGCCACATAAAATGACATGGCGGGCCACATCTGGCAGGCGGGCCTTGAGTTTGACACATATGCTCTAGCACAACGTACGAGTACGTCTAACGATCCGGCAAGGACTGGATGTCAGGCCACAGCTGAAGTAGTGTTGTAGTGATGATGAAGATTAGGACTGTTGCACCAGCTGTGCGTAAGTTCTTTCTTAGTCTAGGGTGCAAAGTCCATACTAACCGATACGTTTAAACTAGTTAGTTTGATACTAAAGCTGAGACGATGTTTGGTTGCACCACGGATACGTACGTTTCATCTTAGCTACACTGGCGTTAAGTCGACACTACTAAATAATGTCGCGGAAAGTGACGTTTTATCTTTCTGTGGCCAATCAGTGATAAGCACTATTCTTGATGCAGTGTTTAGTACCGTGTTGTCAAAAAATATATTATGAAAACAGCTGACAAATGATAACGCTAGGTGGGTTTCATAGACTAGCTACTCAGCTAACGTACATCTGTGTTAGGCACTATTGCATTTATGCAATGATCTCGGAAATAAAGTCCTTGTGTTGTCATTCATTGTGTTTACCGTTGTTTTTAATGTGACCGTGACAGTTTTTGTAGGCAAGAACGTGTGTTTCAAACATGTCTCTCGTGCCCATCTGTCAGTTTGAATACTTAGCTACGCATCTAGAAGAGGCTAACGGCAAAACGATAATCACGAAACAAAAGAAAGGTATCTAGACTACGTAAACTAGGAAAAATTGTTAGGCGATACCTAAAGTACTACCTTAATCTTCATGTAAACAGCTAGTGCAACACAGTGAAGACGAGTGGTGATCAGTGAAACCGTCAACTCTTAAGATATCAGGCCAGGGTTCATAACGGTAACTACCGGTAGCTGCAACAGCTGTACTAGTAGTAGCCTGCTGTAGTTAGTGTATTCTATTACTGGGCAGGCGAAATTGTAACATTATAACAAAAACATAATGATGGCCTACACTGGCAAACTGTTAGACAATTAGAATTGTTTAAAGTTAGCTATCTAATCCAAAATGGGGTTATATTTGCTCTTCAACAATGTAATGTTACCGTCAAAATGTTACGTTAGTCAAGTTACCTTAGTTAATCTAGTTTGTACTGTTTCAGGAATTTGGCAATGTCTGACCGTAGGCCAGGGGTGGGCAATATGTTTTTCCAGTGGGCCATACTGACTCCGTTAAAGTAAGTGAAGGGCCACACAATTGTAAATAAAATTTAAACATGGAATATTTAGTGCAGAATTACTTTAAACTACCGATACATAGATTTGGTGGGATTGATTGTGTTATTCACTAGCCCTTTTTAAACAAATACATGATCATGAATATTACAATTAACAACTCTGCAACAATTAACTATGATTCAGTGAGACTGTTATATTTGTGTAACAGACCTGCATCACTCAATGAAGAAAATATTAGGCTTTTTATATGATTTTATTTATGGAGAAACACACAACTCCTTTAAATTACAACTGTGAGAAATTACTCACATTGCAAAAACAAAAAAAACATTGCATCCAGCTGTTGTAACTAAATTATTGCATTGAAATGCTCATCAGAAAAAAATAGACAGTGGTTTTTAATACTCACACTGTTTTAACAACTCTGGCAGTTATCTTGCTGCCGATTGATAGTGACACACATTGTCTCTGTATCCGTGAAGCTCCAAAAAGTCCGAATGGACCCGTGTATGTGTCCACTGTCTGTGTACATGTCCACAGCTTTGTGCACACGCGGACTAAGAGTTGTCAGTTAATGGGAACAATGCAGACGGTCACCTCCCTTTGCAAGATCATCAAAGTCTGGCGTCATGTGTGATGTTGCAATGCGCAACACAGAGGACAGATGTTCATCCGTCAGACGTGATCTGTAACGTGACTTGTTGTAGTTCATCACGGAAAATGTTTGTTCGCAGACATAGGTGGAGCCAAACAAAACGAGCATCATCCGTGCATGCCTGCGTAGGTTCGGGAACTGCGTTTCGTTCAGTGAGCCATAGAAGCTGTCCAGTGTGGAGGTGCTGAACTTCTCTTTCAGAGTCAGATCGCACTGGATGTCAATCAGTTCGAGTTGCACATCTGGGGGCGCTTTCTCGCTGTCGAATGAGAAGGGAGTGGACACCAGCTCCAGTTCTGGTTCAATCTTCTCAAAGTCAGAGAAACGGCGGTTGAACTCATTGTGGAGGTGTGTCAGAGTAGTGGAGTATCTGTCAGTGTGGCGCGGTGGCACATCCAGTGTAGCCAGCGTTGGGAAATGTGTGAAACACTTGTTGCTCATATGTCGAGAAAACAGGATCAGCTTGGCTTTGAACGCTGTCACGTGTGAATACAGCTCATGCACAAATGCGTTCTTCCCCTGTAACTTCACATTTAGGTCGTTTAGATGGCTCAGTACATCCACCCCAAATGCAAAGTCACACATCCAATCCAAGTCTTGCAACTCTGTAAACTCATCTGCTTTACCTACATTCCCCAGAAACGTCACAATCTCTCCTTTCAACTCCCACACACGATGCAGCACCTTTCCCAGGCTCAGCCAGCGAACACTGGAGTGGTACAGCACGTCCGTGTGCTCTGCTCCACTTTCCTCCAGCAGCTGAATAAACTGGCGGTGGTTGAGCCCTCGGGCCCGGATTAAGTTTACGAGTTTTACCACCGTTTTGGTGACATGATCCAGTTGCAACACATATTTACACAGGGATTCTTGGTGGATGATGCAGTGTAGGAAAATCAAATGTGAGTTGGGATTGTCATCTTTCACCCGGTCCTGTATCCTCCGCAAAAGTCCGACGTTTTTACCGGTGAGGTTCGGAGATCCATCAGTGGTCACGTTCAGTAATTTAGTCCATGGCAGGTTGTATCTCTCCAAACATCCTGACACGCATTCGTAGAGGTCACAGCCCCGCGTTGTCCCTCTCATCGATTCCATGGCAAGAAATTCCTCCACGATTTCAAACTCATCAGTGATCCCTCTTATGAAAATAAGTAGCTGGGCGGTGTCTTTGATATCGGTGCTCTCATCCAGAGCTATGGAAAAATAGGTGAAGTCGGCTGCTCTCTTTAGCAGTTTATCAGACAAGTCTTTATCAATCACTTCCACACGCCTGGTAACGGTCCGACGAGACAGACTGATTTTTTCAAACTGACTTTTATTGTCAGGGCACAGGATGCTAGCAGTCTCAACCATACAGTCTTTCACAAACTCGCCCTCTGAGAACGACCTGCTGTGTTTGGCTAGCTTATGAGCCAGCATGTAGCTTACTTTTGTGACTGTCTCTTGTATGGCCGTCTGCTTCACAAAAGTATTCTGACGGGCGGTTAAATCGGAGGACAATTTCAGGGCCTTTTGTTCTCTCTCCTGCGACGATAGGTTGGTGGCATAGTTGGCATGCTTGGTCGAAAAATGTCTCTTAATATTATATTCTTTGAAAACAGAAATTGCATTTTGGCATATTAGGCATACAGCCTTTGAACCCACATGAGTAACAAAATATTTAGAAGTCCACTCGGTGTTAAAAACACGACATTCCGAATCAACTTTCCTCTTTTTCACAGCACTCATCCTGATGATCATCAAACTGTCTATGCAAGAGTCAAGGAAGCGCATTTTCACCCATTCCAAATTAAAATAGCGCCCTCTGTTGCAATCAGATCGTATAGCAGTTCAAACTCATAAGCCTCTATAATGCGGGATTTTTTTTTCCTTCTTCTTCTTCTTCTTCTTCTTCTTTTCTCCGTGGATGTCGCGGGCCAGACTGAGACAGCCCACGGGCCAGGTCTGGCCCGCGGGCCGTAAAATGCCCATGTGTGCCGTAGGCCAAGAAAGAAAAACTTCACACATGAAGAAATAATCATCCTGCTTTCAAAATATAAACTAAACAAAGGACCATTAGAATCCAAATTTAACACCTTTGTAACAAATAAAATTAAACAACAAATATGGGAGGACATCACAGACACCATCAATTCAAAAGGAGTGGAGCACAGGGATGTCAAGGAAGTCAGAAAGAAGTGGAGTGATTTAAAAATGCAAGCCGTTGAGGACTTTCCACGAAATGTCCCAACAGGAGGTGGTCCAAAGCCAGACATGGGACCATATTCCAGTCTTGTATTGGACATTGTTGGTGAGGACTCCCCCTCAGTAATTGGGATTTCATGTGGGGTTGAGAGTGGAACAGCAGAAGATGCTCCGGCACCAGTTTCCCCAAAATCTCTCCCAGCAACAGCCCTCGCACCAACACCAGAACCACCACTCCCTCAAACAGCCGAACAACCTCTCTCCCCACCTGCAGAAACATGTCTGCTTGAGACACCTCAGGATGGCTCCAACACCCACCTACCACCAGCAGCCAAGCGTGCTAAAGGCAACAGAAGGCCTCCTACTCCTAGCACAGAGGAGAATATTGACACACTAAGATGTCAACTCTTTAAAGCGGAAATTGAAAAGCTCAAACGGGAAACAGAAAAGATACAAGCAGAAAAAGAAAAAATTGAGCTTGAAAAGATCAAATTGAACATAGAAATATTTACACTAAAAGAAGATCTTAAAACAAAGGGATACGTCATCACACTTTCAAATGAGCCATAGCATTCAGACAACTCTTAGGGCAGAATAAATCGATGAATAATCATATTTATTACTATTTATATCATATTTTTTTATTGATAATTATTATTTATTAAGTTTCTTATTTCAAATATTTGGATAATTATTTTTTAGCTATCGTGTTCTTGTTTTGCAGTAGGCCTAAACCTAATAAACTTATTGCAATATACATTTTTTGTTCATGCCCATTCTTGTGGGAGGTCATTTATTAGCAGCTCATCCAAAGTAGGATGTAGTAAGGTAGGCCCGGACAGTGGTAGCCTCAGTTGGTAGGTTGTCCTCTCTGAAGGGAATATCTATGTCACCCCTATCATCTGCATTTCTTTCCTCCACCAGTGGTACTTTCCACATCATTGCCATGTTGTGTAGGACAATGCAGGCACCAGTTACAGCTGCAGCTCTGTCAGGCTCCATCAAGATGCCTATGACAAAAGGAAGGCATGTAGGTATTCATTTGGGGACATAAAAGGCTATGTGAGGATCCAGAGCCTGCAGTGCTTAAAATAAAGTAGGCAATGAGTTAGAATAAAATATAGCTGGATACCTCTGTGCAAACAGGCCCATCGGTTCTTCAGAACACCTATGCACCGCTCTACCACATTTCTGGTCTTGATGTGTGCTGAATTGTAGCGCTGCTCACTGACACTTGCTGGGTTTAGGTATGGGGTCATAAGCCATTTTCTCAAGGGATACCCTGAATCTCCTAGCAACCTCCCAGGGTATCTTCCAGCCTCAAAGTCTCTCCAAAGGCTAGATTGCTTGAGGATGAAGCTGTCGTGCTTTGCCCCTGGCCATTTGATCACCGAATTTGTTATTATAAGGTCAGCATCACATACAATCTGCGTGTTGATTGAGTGGTATCCCTTCCTGTTCACAAAGTCATTTTCGTTTTCTTTGGGTCCTTTGATTCTGATGTGGGTGCCATCTACACAGCCAAGTATGTCAGGGAAACCGGCTATCTGATGGAGTTTCTGACGGGTCGTGTTTTGTGGCTCAGGCTGAGTTGGAAACTTAACATACTCGTTCAAGCGCTTACACAATGATAGTGCGACCTTTCTAATTGCTCTACATACAGTAGATTTATGCACTTGAATTGAATCCCCAACCAAGTTTTGAAATGAGCCCGTAGCGAAATAGCGTAATGCCAGGCACACTTGTAAGGACGGACTTAGGGCCCCGTTTCTGTCGGAGTCGTGCTGCAAGTCTGCAGCTAGCAGATCGGTAATTGTCTCTATCTCCGCTCTTGGAAAACGAAAGCGCGAGTATAAATCAAAGTCGTCATACATGTCTAAGGGGTGTAACCTATCGCGAAGAACACGTTGCCGACGCAAAACAGGCATTATTATAATCTCCTCCTCGTCCTCCAAATGATCCCACCTTTCAAAACGATGCGCCATTCCAACCGTTATTTTACGGAGGACTTTACACCCACTAAGGGCTAGGTGTACGATTTAAGTTGTAACTTATGTCTACGTTGGAACTTTGTAAGTTGGTGCAACGCTTAAATGTTAGTAGTGCGTAAACTCCGACCTAAATTAGTAGATACGTTCAAACTAGGCTACGTTTGAATTTACGCATAGCTGGTGCAACCCAGTGCAGGTGTGTTGATTGCAAGAGCAGGTTCATTGCCCGGCAACCGGAACGGGGTGCGTTCAGGAACGCAATACAAAACACAGAACAAACCAGACAGTCAGGGAAACGAGCTCAAGGGCACGGGGTCGTGACAATTATAAAGTCATACACAGTCTGTTGTTTTCCCCAAAATGCCGGATAGTTGTTGTTCTATCGGATGCAGTAATCGAAGAGGAGACGAGTCTGGGGGCTGTTGCACAAAAGTAGAATAAAGATATCCAGGATAACTGAAAAAGCGCCGCTTGACTTAGAGTGATCCGCTCATCGCGGTTTAGTCGGTTGCATGTTTGCCGAGCCAAGATGTGAAGGTAAAGCTATGTCAAGTACATAGTTGGGATACACTGCAGCGAGTCACCTGGAGAAACAGGGGAATTATGTCAGGATGCTTTTTGTTGATTTTAGTTCGGCGTTTAACACCATCTTGCCGAACATTCTCATCAGGAAGCTGACTGACCTGGATTTCCCTGCCCCCACCTGTGACTGGATTTACAGCTTCCTGACGGACCGTCCACAGACAGTGAGGATGGGAACACAAATATCTTCCACCCTGACCCTCAGCACGGGCTCCCCTCAGGGCTGTGTGCTGAGCCCCTTCCTGTACTCTCTCTACACACATGACTGCGTCCCGGCCCATCACTCAAATGTCATCATCAAATTTGCGGATGACACTACAGTGATGGGTCTGATCTCCAACAGTGACGAGTCAGCGTACAGGGAGGAAGTCCAGAGGCTCACAGCTTGGTGTTCAGCAAATAACCTCCTGCTGAACACCAGCAAAACCAAGGAGATGGTGTTCGACTGGAGCAGGACGAGAGGTGACCTCGCCCCTCTGCAAATAGACGGGGTCGGCGTGGAGAGGGTCTCCTCCTTTAAGTTTCTGGGGGTGCAGGTCAGTAAGGACCTAACCTGGCACACCAACACGGCTGCGGTGGTTGGTAAGGCTCAGCAGAGGCTTTACTTTTTAAGACTGTTGAGAAAATGCCAGGTGGAGACTAAGCTGCTGCAGACCTTCTACCACTCTGTCATTGAAAGCGTTCTTGGGTATGGCATAACAGTGTGGTACGCAAACTGCGCAGCCAAAGACAGGAAAACCCTACAGGGGGTTATAAAGACAGCAGGAAAAATCATTGGCTGCCCCCTGCCCTCCTTGGAGGACATTGCAACCTCCCGTGGACTAAATAGGGCAAGGAGCATCATGGCTGACCCATCCCACCCCGGCCACAGCCATTTCCAACTCCTCCCTTCCGGTAGGAGATACAGGTCCCTTGGGAGCCGAACAAACAGGCTACGGAACACCTTTTACCCCTGGGCTATTCGCCTATTAAATGCCTGAACCCCCCCTCCCCCCGTCCCCTACTGGACATAAGAAATCCTCTATTTTTAATTATTTTTCTTAAACAGTCACTCAGATTTTTATTTAGCATAGTTATTAAATTATTGTTGCCTATTGTTGTCTGTGTATGCATGTATGCTAATTTGCACTGTGGGTGGTGAGCACCACCCTAATTTCGTTGTACTGTTTGCACAATGACAATAAAGACTGAATCTGAATCTGAATCTGGGATAAGTGCAGCTTCACAGATTTCTTAAATAGACCAAGGTATCGATCACAAAGTCACTGATGAAGAAATGGACAAGATGTGTGCAGCATATTTTTCACCCACTGAGCAAGAATTAATCATGGAGATATGAGGAGGTGAAGCATATAATTTGTAAAAAAGTTTACACGGCAGCCGTTATTAAACAGCTAACAACAAGCCTGGCAGACAATCGCTGACCGACTGAATGCCTAAGTATTTCAAAATATGTATTTACTTGGGAAGTTATTTTATGTGTTGGTTTTATTGCTGTATGCCTATCTGTGATAATGTGCTAGTTTTACTGTAACGTGTCTTTGAGTAGCCTACCATGCAAAGCACTCTATAAATAACATTTATTATTATTAAGCCTACTTTCCCTCAAAAGTAAGCAGAGGGAATTGATGTTCCTCTGGTAATTTAGCATAAAGACTAGGCCTAATTTCAAACCCTACATGCGGAGAATGTTTCACAACCATATACCACAACAAAATAACTGCTAAATACGTTTATTTTGGATCAGAGCATCAGCTGAGGGCTAATGCACGAAAGCAGGATAAAGGATTAAGCCGGGATATTCAAGTTATCCTGGATGACTTTAGCTTTGACTTGGTTGCACGAAAGCAGGTTGAATTAAACCCAGCCAAGTAACCATGGAGATTTATTCTTTGCAGCTAGCCTGCTCCAACAGCCAGGCTAAGATTAATTCTGGAGTCTCATGTGTTAAATCAGCTGACGCTCTGATCCGAAATAAACGTGTTTAGCAGTTATTTTGTTGTCTTCTGAATGTGTTCTGATTTATTTTTATTAACATGCATTACTTGTCACTATTGCTGTCACGAGATAGATTTTAAACCCTACTATTGCAGTTGTTTAGATGGTTAGAAATGGTTGAATAAAGTGTCAGAGATATTAATCTATCAAGCATTGCAGTCAGTCGGTGAGCAAGTTAAGAATGCCTTATTGCTTGGGCCACAAGGAGACAAAAACATCACACGCCATTGTGCTACAAGTTTGTCTGACTAGCAACCTTTGTTGCTAGTCATTTTAGGACTGTAATTGGCTAATACAAAGTATTTAAATGTTCCATGGCTCTTCTTCATTGGCTCCTCTGCATACACCTGGTGTGCGTGCGTGTTTGAGTGTGTGCATGTGTGCTCTTTGACCCCTGTAAGCCTCCCCCACTTCTTTTATGGCCTCCAGAAAGATAGTGGTCAAGACCAGGGGGCTGTTGCACGAAACCAGGATAAGCGATTAAGCCGGGATATTCAAGTTATCCTGGATGACTTTAGCTTTGACTTGGTTGCACGAAAGCAGCTTGAATTAAGCCCAGCCAAGTAACCATGGAGATTTATTCTTTGCAGCTAGCCTGCTCCAGAGCAGGCTAACAGTCAGGCTAAGCTTCATTCTGGAGTCTCATGTGTTAAATCAGCGGACGCTCTGATCCGAAATATACGTAATTAGCAGTTATTTCGTTGTCTTCTGAATGTGTTCTGATTTATTTTTATTAACATTCATTACTTGTCACTATTGCTGTCACGAGTTAGATTTTGAACCCTACTATTTGAAGGGTTGAGATTCTTTGTGTCTATTCCAATAGGCCTATGTAATGCTAGTTTTCAATGACACAAGTCTGTGTTCTAGAAAGAGTGGTCTGGAGTCGCAGAGGTCCGATAATATCAGCTTTAATGCAGCAGTTGGAAATCAACAAGTACAGAGCTCTGGGGTTGTCTACGTTTCCCTAACCGCAACAATGTTAGGTTCACGAAGTCCAACTCGCTATCTGTTCCTGCCCCAGGATATATTATAGGCTACAGTGCCGTCATACAAAATGATCAAAAAGAGGGTTGAGCTTTCTCATGCGGGAGTTGTTCTTGCTGGCGCGCCCCACGCTCCGGTGCCATCTCAGCCCGGCTTCAAGGTTGCTCCTAAAATGAAGAGATTAAGACACCAAATACAGCCTGTTCCCCCCACCCTGAGTGAGACACAATGTTTAAGCCTAAGCAAACTTCTAAGTTCATAAAACATTACTTTAATAAGCACAATGTATAATGTTAATAAGCACAATATATTCTTTAAGACATGCATCCTTTATAAAGTAGTACGAACATTGTTCCTGTTGCTATATCCACTAGTGTACAGTGCCCGTGATGCATTCGGTGATTAAGATGCCACAAATATTGATAACTTGAACTAGCCTATAGATAATGATAGCCCTTGATAGAATTGGTGGCACACAGATGTCTGGAATTATAGAAGGTGCAGTGCCTGTGATGCATCTGGTGATGACAGTTCATGTATTGTGCTGTAATGTATTGTACATTCTTTATATTGCAGTTGTTTAGATGGTTAGAAATGGTTGAATAAAGTCAGTGATGAGGGCAATATATAAAGTCCTATTCATCTGTGTTTCTTCTTGCACCATGGCATTCCCATTTATAAACGACATTGGACGAAGAAGCACTGATACTAAGACGTGCTTTTAGACATGAAAGGGTGTTTCGGGACAAATCTGACCTGTTAGCTTTTTCGGACGAGTAGGCTACCTGCAGTGACGTGCGGTCAGGGGAGGCAGTGTCATCATGACATGTAGGCCTAATAAAACGATTAACATAAAATAATAATATGTGTCCACTGATATGTGATAGAAATATAATTATTGAATGATTCCAAGGGGTTTTATAGCCAATATCGCTGAATTTAAGTATTTACGTGGAAAATACGGGGAAAGAAGCGACTAGAGTGCCTCGTCTCACGCATGCTGCGGCTTTGCCAATGTTTTCTGCATCGCCTACACTGTATAAAAATGTAGGCTACCTGACGCAAAAAACCTCAAGGCTATGCAGAGAGTCTGAAGCACAGTTAAAGTTAAGTAGCTTTATTGTACATATCTTCACATGTCAAGACATAAAAAGGAATCGATATGACGTTACCCACTCCCACCCGCATAAAGCTTGCTGCGGCATGTGATATTTGCAATGTAGCCTACGGCCCGAGAAGGTCTTGCAAATTTGTCGGCTGAATCGATATCGCTCAAACAAGAACTCATCCGTGTGAAATAAAGGATCTTGGCGATCGCAAAGAAGTCTATTGGTATGGAAAGCTAATCAAACTAAAATAGCTCTGCCTCCTTGGTCAACTGGGTCTCTCAAAAAGGGAGCTGCCATGGTTTTTTCCGGGGGTGTGGCAAGCTTATCCAGCTACACTTACGTTAGCCTGCTCTGGAGCAGGTTAGTGCTAATTGATATGTTGCTATGGTGATATATCGAAAGTTGCTTCCACAAACCAAAAACGGGGGCTTTTTTTAATCTTAGCCTGAAAATTAGCTTGCTAAACCGCGTAGCGAGCTACGACCCCTGATCCTTATTTCAACAGAAGGCCCAGAGCTTCAGCAGTAGGCCTATGAACCATTGTCAGCACTAGAGAGGTGGCTGAAGTCAAGTAGCAAGAGAAAGCCATTTGCTAAAACATTGTAGGTTAAATCCATATGCAACATAAATAATAATTCAGACAGATAATGTACTTGCATTGTTCATGCATTTCATGTAAAAAGTCTGGCGAATAAAATACAAATGTTACTAGCCAATGGCGACTCAAGCTTCATTGTGTCCGTAGAGGGTTGCATTGTATAAACTCATCCTTCTCCAACCAGGAGTCCGCAAATTGACATTTCCCCATCTCGGAGTCATGTTTTGCGACATGTGGAGGGCGACACATCACCTAACCGCGCATTTCACAAAATATGTTACTCTCTGACCGAGCACGTCGTTGTTTATAATAGTCGGCTAATGCTGCTGTGTTTTCGGCTAATGCTGTTGTGTTCTCAGCTGATGTTGGTGGTGTGAACCAATGCTGTTGTGTTGTAAGTAGTTGATTGTTTTTTGAAATGCAGCGTTTTTATAAATGTTTTATTTTTGTTAATGTTGTTGTATTGTGTATTAATGTTGTTGTGTTTTCAACTTTTGTTTGCTTCGCTAATGTTGTTGTGTTGTGCACCCGTGGGCCACCTTACAAACTCTTTGGACAAAGCTTGAACAAAATGTAATACCTCATAAAATTGGGATTAAGACTTTTTAATACCTTTTTAGTGCCTTAATTTTTCCAAAATGAATTTATAAACTTTTAATACTTTTTAAGACCCCGCGGATACCTTTTTATAATACCACAAAATGTATGATAACATATTTTTGACACGTACCCAGAAACATTTGTCACATAACCTTTATTTATCAAATTGTCAATGATAATTGTAAGACTAACGTCTCGAGGACTTAACGTCACTCGATTCCTTATGCAATTTATTGATACACTCGCCACACCGTGAACTGACCAGTAGATGTCCCTATGGAAAGGATGTAGCTATCAAACGCTTTGAAAAAGCGAGACCTTTTTGACACAATTTACCGTTTGCGAAACTCCTCCCTAGAACGGCCCTCGTCCAATCATACCTTAGCAACCGCTACTAAGAGAAGAAGGTCCGTCAAGCTTTGACTCAGAAGCAACATGGTGAAACAATGTGCCTATGGGACGTGTCGTTCTGACACTAGATATTCTAAAGGTTTAGAGGGAGGTGAGGTTTTTTTTTCCATTTGCAAAGCCGAAGACTCGAGGACAGGTGCTGGCGGTGGATAAAACAGTGTGGGAGACCCCACTCGCAACTTAATTTAGAGAACATCACCAAACACACATAGGCATAGCTATGTCTGCTCCAAGGTAGCTAGCTAAGTTAAGCTGCTATCGGACAATATCTAAAATATGTTAGTTGAGAGAACATCTCCAAACAGTTATGGTTCATGTAAACTAGTATTATTACCACTACTTGTGCATAACTAGTCATTCCAACAAATTTGTTAATGTTACAATCAAAATGTTAACGTATTTTATATTAATCTTCGTAGAATTTTGTGAGTGGGCCACCTATTCCTGAGTATCCCAACCCTGGCTTGCTGTTCAAGTGCCTGGCCAGACAAGGCTACTTGAGACCTGTATGCTTTGGCTTTGATTTTTGTTGTTTCCCCAACATATATCCTTCCACTGCATATTGCAGTCCCTTCTGCCTGGATCTGGAGGATATCGCAGAGGTATTAGTCCAAAAATCATACCCAAACTGACAGCTATAGCGCTTATCCCCGTACTCGCCATGGCTTTTGGTTTGACAGTTCAGGGAATTGTGTCGGACGTAGCAACAGTAACTAAGGGGGTGGGGCCCTGGCGAACGGTCAATTGTTCAAATCAAATCAAAATGTATTTGTATAGCCCTTTTTACACGCAAGCATGTCACAGAGGGCTTCACGTACGCCCATAAAAACTGCCCCTCAACCAACCTAAACCCTCAAGGAAGACAAGGAAAAACTCCCAGAAAAACTCAATGCAAGAGAAAAAATGGAAGAAACCTCGGGAGGAGCAATTCAGTGAGGGATCCCCTCCTCCAGAAACGGTTGGTGAAAGAGAGGAGCAGAACACAGGCTAAACATAGTAATACACAGGGAAGTGCCAATGGGTTTAGAAACACCAAAATCCATTGTCCAGCTTTGTAGATGTAGGAAGGGATCGGGAAACTCGCTGTTGCCCGTCACCGACTAGTTTCCGGTTGGTGAATAGGTCCAGCGTTGGCGGACCGATGACCAGGCAGGTGCTGACAGCTCAAAACCCCCCACACCACAGGGGATGTGTGGAGGGGGGGACAGAGAGAGGAAAGCAGGGATTAGAGAATGCCAGGAGCAGCTAACAGTTACAGTTAGTCATATTAGAATGAGATCCCCACCGATCAAGTGTGGACTAATGCAGCGATAAAAAAAAAGGTATTTGATGCAGCCTTACACAGTAAGACACCGCCAGCCCCCCTCGGTTGGAACATAAAATCTGTTCCAGGGGAAAGAACTCTGTTGCAGAGAGTCAAACCGCCAACACAGCCATTTCTGATCCACTCAGTAAGACACAGTACTGATCACCAGGACGACTGATTGCATTGTATGATGTCTCATACAATGCCACTATCTCCTGGATAAGCCTCAAAGGGGCTGATGCCTTACCTGGTGTTTTTCCCCCCAAGGGAGGGGGAAGAACCAGTCAACGGCCCACCTTTCTCAATCTCCCCTACTCCAGAAACACTGAATTAGAGGATTTATCCCAAAACAGACATTTCATGGATTTACAAACATCTCTCAAAGACAATACTGCTTGTGGACACTAGAAGAACTATTGGAATTTGTGTGACAATTTATGCTTTACCTTTAAATGCTGTGTGATGTAATTTGATGTTTTAATATAACTTTCTTTTCTATTATGATAAACCAGTCAACCTTGATATCAAACTGATTGTACCATACTAACCAAACTATTTCTGAAAGTTGTATTGTTATATTTTGAAGTTTATGCATTCCATGGACATTTGAAATATTGACTTCAACGCACCGACCACTTCACACCTATCTTATCTCAGGATGACGCCCAGTCAGGTAAACTGACCAATGGAAAAGTTCACCCTCAAAAAGAGATACCCCACCCCAACTTGGATTATAAAAACCCAAGATGAACAGTCACTCGCTGCTTGTTCGTAGGATTAAACTGAGTTGAACGCGTCAAGCTAACCTATCCTCATAACCTGCAAATTCACTGAGCGCCCGGAACTCTGACGAAGGATTCCGTTGTTCTGTTTCGTTGGACGATAACGAAACCATTGACTCTACCCTTCTTCAAACTGACCAAAGTAACTGCGATTTGCTATATTTCTTACTTGTGAATATTGGCATATTGTGGTTGAATTTGTTACGTTTTGATTTTAGTTAACAAGTGATTTAACCTAACTCTCGTTAGGATTATCCTACTGTCGACTGTCCAGTTGTCTCTTGGCCTATCTCTCTCTCTCCCTCCTCCCCTCTCTCCTCTCCACGTGCTGTCCCATTGTGTATCCCGCTTCCATTACGGTATAGAACCTACTATACTGTTGTTGCCAAACTAACCCATAAACGTATCTGATATTTGTTCATCCCAAACTTCATTTGCTTAAAATAAATCATTGTTTATAATACCCGCATATCCCTCACGTTATCTGATCTGCTCTACTTTCATAGAATTCACTACTTAAGATTAGACTGATTATTACGAAGGCTATTATTCAATATTAATAAATAAGGTTTCCTCTGTCCCTTTAAACAAATAAGAGGTGGTGTCCCCGAGAATTATATACTTGATCATAAATTAAGTATTTGTCTATCTTAAACGTGTTCACCTCACTACAACTCTAAAATAAGTTATTTATAGAATAAGGGTGAGAATGCCCTGTCCCCCGTCGACACCACACCATACGTTTACATTGAAAGTACATACACACACTTACCTTTAGCAGCCATAGATTTGACTAAACAAGAACGTTTTTAACCTGATTTTGAATGTCGAAACAGTATCAGCCTCCTTAATTGAGACAGGTAATTTGTTCCAGAGAAGAGGTGCTCTATATGAGAACGCCCTGCCTCCAACAGTTTATTTATTTATTTTGGGAACCACCAGATAGCCGGCATCTTGAGATCTAAGTGACCTTGTGGGGCGATAGGGTGCAAGGAGACCAGAGAGGTACAGCGGTGCTAATCCATGCAGAGATTTGTAGGTTAGTAGTAGACCCTTGAAATCAGCTCTGGCTTGGATAGGAAGCCAGTGTAAAGAGACGAGAATAGGAGTTATGTGATCAAACTTTCTGGTTCTAGTCAATAGTCTAGCAGCAGCATTTTGTACCCGTTGTACATTTTTTATGTAGGTATTTGGGAGGCCAGAGAACAACACATTGCAATAGTCCAATCGGGATGTAACAAATGCATGTATTAGTTTTTCAGCATCATCTTTTGAGAGACATTTTTGTACTTTGGCAATGTTACGTAGATGGAAAAATGCAGTTCTAGTAATTTGCTTAATATGGTACTCAAACAAAAGGTCCGGGTCCATTGTGACTCCTACATTTTTTACCAGTTGGCTTTGAGAGACTTTGATGCCGTCTAAAGTTAGATTGGATAAATGATTTCTGTATTTTTTAGGACCAAAAACCTGTTTTATCCGAATTGAGAAGAAGGACATTTTTTGCCATCCAAGCTCTCAACCCAGAAACACATGTTTCCAAAGCAAATGGTAAATCCCCAGGCTTTAAAGACATATAAAGCTGAGTATCATCTGCATAACAGTGAAAGTTTACCCCATAGCTTCTAATTATGTTTCCTAAAGGTAACATGTAGAGTGAAAACAACAGAGTTACTAATTGTTACTAATAGCTTGTTGCTTCGAAAAGCTTTATTGGTTCCCCCAAACTCAGCGCAAACTCAGTTGGTGGCAATATAGCCTACTGTTACAAATACAGGGTTCTATGTGAGTGAGTATTGTGAAAGGTTTACATATTGCATTTGGCTCATTCAGTGTCATTTGCTCCAGCATAGTCTACTTAGACAAGGTACTGTGTTCTGAATGTAGCTGTGGTGGGATATGAACCATTTTCTCTCACCATGGTGTAACTTGTTTATTTAGAATAGAGTTAATAAGGTAATGTAACTGATTATATGTCATCTGTACTGCTACGTGCAATTTGTATTTATTTACAACAAACCATGATAGAACATACAACTGACATCACTTAGAAATGTTCTAAAATCATTTAATCGGTTTTCTACATGCAAATGCACCCCCTGCACACACGGTAAAATCGTCTATGCTAGACATAAAGCTCTACTGGGGCACACGCCCCTCATTAGAGCTACTTATTACTCAATCGCCACCAAGACAACAGACCGTGGATGTACATCACTTTTAAATGGCCTTCAGGATTTCCCATTATAAAGTTACATTCTTTTTTGTCAATTGCGTTTTCCTAAAGGGGTTGCACATACACATGTCTAGGTTTTATTTTGTGTAATAAGAACAACTTCATGAAAATATGTCTACATCTCAAAAAGCTTTGTTATCTGGGGGACAAAGTAGCTTTGTCATTGTGACTACACTGATCTGCAGGTTTATGAAAGCTTTAGTGTGTACAAAGGTGAAATGTTAATGAATGATGTCATGTCAACTCAACATATACAATTCATTTTCAATCATTAACTGAAGCAGCCTACTGACACCAAAAGCAAGCTTACATCTCTTTACTGAGGTAGGCCGTTTATAATATTTTTGGGGAAACATTACATTTGAAACTTTTATTATACTATTCAAGTTCTACAGAATACACTATTCTGGGCAGATAGACAACGTGAATATAATGTGTTGTGTACATTATATAGTATAATATTTTACAGCATATTACATGCAATGGCATACCATAAAAACCCATATGACCTTTTTTAGCATTCCTAAGAATGCTAAAACAGTGAACTGTTGCAAAAGTAAGAAACCATCAACTCAGCTTTTGCAATTCTGGTGTTTGTCATTATACCAATATAACAATGAATAAACCAACAGCCTATCATCATCAATAATCAACAATCATCAAACTGTAAATGTAGCAAGTAATTGTTTATACGCAATCACTCAAGTTCTAAAAAATCTAAGATACTTGGATTGAAATCCTAAAAGAGAATCCACTTTAACCGCAACCGCAGACTTTTTATCCAAAAGTCAATGACACTGGTTCCACCGTGTGAATGGAATAATTTTGTGATTTGGTTGGTTCCTGTAACCAATCGGTTACAGTACAAACGGGGGTCGTGGGAGGCAAAGAGAACCTGATTCCCGCTCCTCACTCCTGCAGCATGGCTGCGACCCGTTACCCAATAAGAAGTGTCCTCCGAGCCAACAGCCTCAACATACTTTTTGCCCTTTTTCCCAGGCCCCACCCCCAGCCCCTTAGCTTGAAGCAAATAAGGCTCTGATGGATCTGGCTGGTATAGCATTTCCATTTTGGCATCCAGCTCGTTCCGGTGATTCCTGATAACTAAAGAATGTTATTTTCTGTTCTCAAACCAGGCTCAAAATACTAGCTTTTTCATATAAGAATTCTTGATGAATTTTGCTGACTTGTCATTGAAACATGACACTGAATGAGCCAAATGCAATATGTAAACCTTTCACAATGCACTACTCGGCTATAGAAACTCCCCTTGCTTAACCCACTATACAGCAGTTCAGGGACGCAAGTTTGATATCAGCTTTGGCAGGGACATCATTGGTTAATGCTTGCAAATGCATGAAAAAATGACATTCAATTGAGCGTAAATACAGTTTTTTTAGCTTCATGTAATATTGTTAGTCAAAATTAGATAATCGGTAGGCCTATCATTTAGAAACTTTCTTTAGTTTTGTAATGTTTTCTCACCCTACCTCAATTCTGACTTGTATGCCGAGTCCAAAATTTGGGGTCTCATGTATAAACGTTGCATACGCACCAAAAGCTTGCATACGCTGTTTTTCACGCACAGGGTCTGATTTATAAAAATGTACTAGACGTGAGAATGTGCGGGCCGTCACCAAAACTTTTGAGCAGACGTGAGAATGTGGGGACCATCCGCAAAGTCTTGTCTGGTTTTTTAACAATTTAGGTCTCCCATAGATTTTGATGAGCGGCTTTCGGATTTTTACGAAACGTCACCCACATAAATCCGGCTGATGTGCTTTCAACATGTTTTTTTTTGCTATATCCCAGACATACACGTTTTAAATGACATAAACGTTATTTATGGACGTAAAAGTTATTTATAAAATGGACTGATACAAAATAAACCGATTTTAAAAACTTATGCATTTCATTGTTTATTAATTATTCCGGCGGAGGAGGAATATCATTTTATTTTTATAATAATTTTAAGCGCATGGAAGCAAGCATGTCAAATCCACTGACAGCTAAACCTATAAATTATCCAACATTATTGTAAATTTAATATTACACATAAGTCGCTGAAAATGTTGGCGCTCAACTTTCAAGATCTGGCTGGAACTGCTTCTTCCGGTTTCTCGTTCTGACAAGGTAAGCTATTATCGATTAGGTAAATATATATTTAGGATACTATCCTACTATACCGTTTTTTACATAGTTTTTTTTAGGTTATTTTAATGTTATTATGTTTGACATACATTGCCCAGTGCTTTGCATCACCAATATAAATTAATTGACTTTGAAAACTGCACAAATAGGCTAATACACTGTGCTAGCTAGCTAGTCTAACGTTATGTCATGCAAGTTCATGAACCGGTGCACATTCATTGGACTCAGACCAATGTTTATCTTTGTTGGTGTGGTCCTTTTTACATCTCATGGCTTGCTACACTGCAAGCCAAGTGTAGACTAGGTATGACATTTATTGTATTGTATTTTTTTATCTTTCCTTACTTGCAGCTGACTTTACATATTTTCTGGAAAAGATATCCTTACCTCACCATATCCTTGCCTATCCTTGCCATTCATTTGTTATATTCATTTGTTATATAAAATAATTTGTCAGGAAGTACCTGTGTATACCTGTGTCCAGCTACCTCTGTCTACCTGTGTTACGCCCTCCACAGGCTCTGCCTGTCTGTTTCTGTCTTTATGTTTGTCTGTGTTTGTGCGCATCTCCAGGCTCCAGTGATCCAGTCCATCCTACCTGCACAAGATCCACACCTGCGGTCCAGTTTTCCAATATCTTGCGGTGACATACCCACTTACCGCAAGATCGTTGTTTTTACAACCTGGTAGCTACGTTCCCGGCTTCCTTTTACTTCCGAGTCTATTATCTACTATTTATATTCAAAGCGTTCTAATCTTGCACTTTCTTATATCCCAAAGAAACATCCCACTGACCCACTCATCGCTCACCCCCACTCGTCATCTGCCCATTTGTCGGTCTGCTCTTTCAATTCAATGATGAGTGATTTGCAGTTGATGGAATTGGAGGATGAGCTCAGGAGTGCAGATACATTTCTTGAACATCTCAAGACAGAAGAGGTAAAGTAGCTTCTGTTTTGTATATATTTGTCTATAAACACTACAATGTCACAAATTGTTGTATTCCTTCTTACCAGTCCATATAAGATACATGGAGGCGTATTTAAAAGACATGAATCAGAAGGGTTACACCACTTGAACTGCTTTTTCTGTCAGTAGTCTGAAGGCATTTCCCATATTGGTAAACCTTTCTTAAACCATGTTGTAATTCTAGACAGAGAAGAACAGACAGAAAACTAGGACTGCATCACCAAAGCCTGTTCAATGGAAGAAGAGGGACCGCAATGGGGACATTGTTCACCAGCGCCCACGAGCCCTTAGAAAGCAGTCAACATCAAGACCAGACGAAGGAGGACATGCTTCTTCTTCACAGCCATTAGACCATGGCCAACACCTAGACTATGGTGATTAATCTTTTGTTCCGAATGATGTATTTCAACAGTGTGTTGTTGCAGTGATGTTGGAGTTATGGTATTATTCTTTTTTCTCCTCCCTTTTGAAGATTTGAATATGCAGCAGCTTGAGGACCTTCTACAGGAGTCAGAGAACACTGATTCCCAAGATTTGGTTCAGCAGCTACCATTGTCCAGTTGGAGTCAAAGGCAGAAAGAGGTCCAACAATGTTGGCAACAGACGAGGCCACAGAACCTTGACAATCTACTGTCTGCTGAGAACATCGTCCAGATGACCTGCAATCACTGTCATGTGAAAGAAGCTGTCATCCGTTGTGGGGAATGTATGCCCTCAGAGTGGTTTTGTGCTGAGTGTGATGACTTGGTACATAAACGCCACACTCTACACAACAGGCAAACCATCATGGATGGATTTTTCAAATACATCCCGCCAACAGAGTCTGTGACACTCCATGATGGAAAATACATCACTTGTGAACAAGGTTGGCGTTTATTTTTCATTTGACAATTTTCCTAACAGATCATTCTTATCTAAAATTGAAATGTGTTATTTAAGTCATTACTCACAACCCAAACATTCTTAATTGTATACCTTATGGTTCTCTGCCTTTGCAGATTGTTTTCTGCCAACAGCTCTACCTCAAAGGATATGCTCCTGTGACACCGCTGATGCAGCAGTCTCTGTTGGTAGATCCATCATACTGGTTTGCATAAATGGTAGGATAGTGTTAAACTGTTTTTAAATATAACACATTACTTTGGTTTCATGTTATTGATTTGCCTTTCATGTGCTCTCAGGCCGTTATGATCTTCACGTTCCGGTGCTTACATGCAAACATTGCAACCAGAAATGGGCTCCCGAAGTCAGTGACTTTGTAAAGAGTGGTTACTGGCCCGCTACCATGCAGGCACAGACACTGTTCCACCAAGATCTCTTCCATTCCTTTGAGGCTATGAAGACAGCAGCTCCAGGAATTTCCAGACAAGCCTTTACAGCAATGTTGGACCAGAGAACAAAGCAATTTGGAAGAGTAAGTAAAAAGCAGTTCACGGTCCACAAGTGGCTGTAGTAGGTAGTACATAATTCAGATAATAGACTGAAGACCATACCACTCAAAATAGTAATTTGCATCCTTCTTGGGTTTGAAAAGTTGCTTACAAAACACAAAACATACAAAGGCGAAGATGTAGTTTATCGTCTTTGAAAGCTGTATTACATTCTTTCCTTTAGACTGGCAAAGTGAATGCAGATGCATTTCAGAGAAGTTTTCTGCAATTTGTGTACTGCAACTATGAAGAGAACCAACTTCTTGGAAAGGAGCCATGGGTCTGTCCAGCCTGTAGCCCTGAAAATGGTGGCTGTTTCTGTGGATGGCAACAGAAAGTTGTACAGGTTCCAGAAAACAAACCAGTGAGTTCTGTGCACACTTTATAAACAGCCAATGTAGTTAATATATTCCCAGCTGTTAATGTTATTGTGCGTAGTTCCTCTTTTGTTATTTGAAATCAAACTTGATACTGCAGCTGTGTAATATAATATTTGTATGTTAGTTTGTAACATTTGTTTAAGTGCTACATATATAAAAGGTTCTATTACAAAGGTAGTCCATAATACATTGTCTTAAAGGAGTGAAGAGCCAGGGTTATTTGATGGAGTGTTCTTAGCCCGAGACTCTGAGGTGTCCAGTTTTGTAGAGTAGGTCCGGGGAGCTGTCAAGAGTGTAAATTTTACATTATTCTGAACAACATTTATTGGGATTATTTTGTAACTAATTAAAGTTAAAGTAGAAACACGGTTGCCTTTGAAGGAGGGAGTCTATGATCAGGTGGGGATACAGCACTAGATTCTTATCAAGGGGGCACATTACAGCCATACTACTACATACATACTCAAATGTAAGATAGGTCAGGCAAAGACAAAATCTTGACAGTTAAAGTTTGTGTGAACAGTCCTGCAATCTAGTGTACTTCAATTAACTACTGCCATGTTCAAATGATTTACTTTGGTAGACCGCAGGAAAAGCAATGTGTGGTGAGCAGCAAGAGAGACTTCAAAGCGGGCCTAAAAGTTGGATGAAGAAGGTGTGGAAATTGCTGTGTGTAGACATGGATTTCTTCTCAAAGGTTGGTATGGGTCTGATTAAGTAGTAGTAAAATAAATATATATATTTAAAAAAAAATTATGATCTAATGCCTCTTTCATGTGAATTGTGCTTTTTTTAAAGGTCTGAATATGTATAGAGGAGAAATCTTTGCATATCCAATGTTTCTACAAAAAGAGTTCCAGAGTGCAACATTTTTGGCCATGGATGTGACCTGCCGATATGTGCCATACTTGACAAAAGTTTCAGAGGCCCTGACTCATCTTCAACCCCTTCAGGAAATGAGGCATTGCTTGTCTGTGATGCATGCCAAAGCCCACAATACAAAATGCGAGGTGATGCTTTTAGCCACTTGACCTTTACATTTTAGAGTATGATGTGGAAAACTGAGTGTAAAATGCCATAATAAATGACAATAGCCAATACCACAGTGGTCTGGACTGACCATACAACAATCTAGGAGTTTTTATGTAGACCCTAAGTGCTGCCCTCTACAGTTGGTAATCTCAGGATATGCTTTAATATTGTGTGTCCACACTGTCTGCTTCCTGTAGATTCTGTGGACTGCAAGGAACCAGGAGGGTGCCGGCACCACTCTCGGTGAAGAAGTTGAGCAAGTGAATAGTTTTCTCTCCAGATGTGCCCTTACCACCAAGTATATGGCCAAGTCAGGTTTGTAAGCTTATTTCCCCCTGCCAGCCTGCAAATGTACATGTTTTACAAAATGGTATTGTGATTTAGTTTTGTTCTTCACAGTAAGAACTGACATGCTGACTGTCCATGCTATGGGTTGGAATGAACGGAAAGAGAATGGCCTCCATATAGCCTTGTCTTCCAGATTCAAGAAGGTATGTTCACCCATTGAAGATGATGAACTATTTAAAGCAGTTACATTTAAACTTAACTTTTACGTACTATACCCAAAATGCATCACATTGTTATAGTACCCCCTAGTAGTATATATCTTCCTTTACTCTGACTGACTGTTTCTTATCGCTCATCTGAACTAACCTCCCTTGTTTGCTCACACAGGTTCATAATATTTTAAATTTGTGTTGTCACACCCTTTAATGGGTGTGAAAGGAGGGATCCTATAAAAAATTTAAAATATTAAATTTTGACCGTTTTGATGACCATATGCGCATGTTTAACCTAGTTAACCACTGATTTTACATTTTAACATCTAGTTTGACTGTATTTTGGTTCATTGCTTAAGTGTTTTACGCATGTTTAACCTAGTTAACAACTGATTTGCCTTTACTGCTCGACTGGGATATTTTAAATTTGTGTTGTCACACCCTTTAGAGGGTGTGAAAGGAGGAAACCATGAAACTTTAAAATATCCAGTTTTAATGTTGACACCACGTAGTGGGAGGGATTGTGAGGGAATTATAACATTATACTGCTGATCAATGCTGCTATACCAATCAATATCTAATATGAATATGTAAACACACATGTTTTGTAATGCTAATAACTAAGATACAAATATCAAATGTGATCAATTGATTTAATAAAGTAACAGATAAGAAACACTGAAATGTAACTTTGGTGTGTGGACAAGAATGCAGATGTCAGGCAAACTGACTTGGGAGGCGAGTTTGTGACGCTCAGGGACTGTTGTGAGCACAATGAGCTAGTCAGCTCATGGGAGTAAAAGTGTCAACTTGGGAGATAAGGTGATGCTGGGAACGTAACTCTTCTCTGCTTCAGGACGAGTCAGACCGGACAGTTCTTACCACCTATGGATAATATAACCCCTGTTTCCCTGGAGACCCTGCCCCCCCTTCTCACTGGATGCCCCCTTCCCGTTGGAGACCTTGCCCCATCTGCCCCTTTACATCATCAGACCTAGGAGTGGTCTTACCCTCTCCCCTTCCCCTTGAAGACCCCACCCCGTATATCATCAGGACCTCGGGATGACCTGCTCTCAACCCTGGAGAACTCAAACCCCCCCTTGGATTGCATCAGACCTATGGGTCTTGTCCACCCCCCTCCCTGAACAACACCAGACCTGTGGGTCTTCTCTGCCCCCTCCCTCTCCTAAACATCACCAGGTCCGTGGACTGCCCACCTTGCGCCAGCATAAACGCCCTGGACATTTAATTGGTTAACAATTGCCACCCCAAGGTCTCCTGACCAATGGCCACTCACTAGACCTCCCTCTCTGGGGAGTACAAGACCTGTCTCCCAAGGGCGGGGAGACAGAACTTGGGATGGGCAGAACTTTCTCTGATATTCTGTCACGACCACTTTCTCAACGAAGGCCTTCGTTTGTTCTAATCTTATACTCTGTTTTGGTGGGACTACTGATGTTGCATCATCGACTGATTCATTGTACTAGACTACGGACATCTTGGTGTGTTGTTTTCATTGTGTATCTTGTGATTGCATCATTACTAATTAAACTACAAATAACTTGGTCTGATGCTTAACCGTGTATCATTATTCCTCTCAACACCCAGTTTGAACTATCCTTAACAGTAGACATTGTAGTGGTGCAGGACCTCTTGTAGTTTTAAATGACTGCCTTCTGTATTGTTGTTTTTCAGACAGTAGAGAAGACTGGATGTAGCTGAGAGCCTGAAGACAATGCAGGAGCAGTTGCATTGCTGTGATGACATGCTGAAACAATGGGTTGTTGATGTCAAGCAGTGGGCCAGTAGCAGTAAGAAAAATACTAAATATATAAACGCTCTCAGTCAGTTGGTTGTACTGCATATCTGTAGCTTAAATGTTGCACGTTTATTTATTTTATCTTTAATCTAGGAAGTGCAGCAGTAGGTCCTGTTGATGCTCAAAGTTTGCAGATCACAATCGAAGCACTCTTTGTGAGCATTTGTCAGAAAAAGCACTACCTTTACAGACAGAATGGTATGTATAGTGTAAACATAACTAATGCAGAAAAACCTTTGGCTATACTGATTATCTTCATTACCATGGCAGCTCTTTTTACGCACTATTGTTGTTACTGTATTGCAGATCGCAAAACAAAAGGCGACAGAAAATTACTCAGAAGAATCAAGAAACGGTTGCTGGAAGACATCCAGAGATACAACCAACTTAGTTGTGCAGAAACTCTCTAACAAAGCTGCAGAGAGCATGATCTGGCCTTGGCAGGAACATAACACAGGTGTTGCATCAAGATTTAACCTTAAGTATGCATATAACATGTAATCAAATTTGTTTCTTAATGTCAAATATTGTTATTCCTTTACAGACGGTGTGGACGTCCTCACAAAGAAGAAGCTCTTTGACCACGTAATGCTTGCCTCACGACTAGAAGAGGAAAAGCAGATCCTTGTGAAGGAGATGCTGCAGCACTGCCAGTACCTAAAGGACTCAGTGGCTAAGGTCCAGACACTGACGGGCACTGTTTTAGTGAGCACACAGACAGGAAGTAAGTGTAAATTCAATTATCTGGCTACATGCACTTTCAAATTTATAGGTCCAACTATTTAAGTATAATCTTTAACAATCAGTAAATTAATTTCATTAACATCAATTAACAACATTTCTAGACTTGCCAAATGGATTAACCGAGGAGGGGTCCAAGGGCCTCATCAGTGCACTAAAGAGAAGACTGCACAACCTGAGACTCCAACAGAAGACCATAGCAGGCACCTACAGATGCACTCTCAAACCAAATAATAGGCTGGCGGAAGAGGAGGACAGGGAAATGGAGGAAGACATGGACTGGCAACAAGGCAACAGCTCGGATGAAGATAATAGTGATGAGGAGGAGGATGATGCAGAGAATGGAACTCAAGTCACTTTGACTTGAATTACAGTCACAGCTGTAATCTGTAATAATGTGTATTACTGTGTGTTCTTTCCCTTTAATCTCTACCTTTAATGGCCCAGCTGAGTCAATTGCAACAGAGACTGCCTCCAGAGCATAACTGCAGCAGAGCACAGAGCATTATTTTTAAATGAGTGGTAGCACATAACACTCAACTTATAACATGAGTGAGTTGGTGACCTAGCTAATGTTTTCGGGTTTTTGTTTTAGATTCACTGTTAGGTAAGGGAGCGCGCTGGCTCCGCCTTCCCATTGCGGGGAGGGCCAGCGGCTACCAGGTTTTGTTTTTATTTTCACCAACTCAGTCTTGTTTTTTTGTTCAATAAACTTTCGTATTATTTTCATAAACATTGACTTGCGTGGTTGGACTCACCTTATGTCGGCTGGCAGATATCTTGAGTGGGCAATTATAAAAAATTCAGATTTAACTGTATAACTCGAGACAAATATAATCTCAATGTTTAATCTTAATATCGATTAGTGACCTTCGTAAATCCGAGTCTGAATGATGACGTAAAATGGTAAGTGTTGATGAAGCTCTGCGTGTAATATAAACGCATCTGTAGATAGAAATGTAAATGTACATTTATTATAGATCAATAAAAGTGATATATAATTAACACTACAAAAGTAAACTTTGGCATGCCTTTTTTTTCATACGTTTGCATAATGCACTGTAAAAGCAATTATATTTAAGTTTTGAATGTTATTGTCACACACTGCATAGAATGTCTCACAATGCAGCCACATGCACATTTTCAGCCCGGTAGCAGCATACATTGGAGTACAAGACACATAAATGTGGAAAATGAAGACTAGTTCATTTTCACACACACTGGGGGTGCATCTGGATGACAAGCTGAATTGGTCAGCTAACGCAGGTGCACTGTACAAGAAGGGACAGAGTAGGTTGTTCTTCCTGAGGAAACTCAGGTCCTTTGAGGTCTGTAAGGAGATGCTGCTCATGTTTTATTAGTCAGTAATGGCGAGCGTGCTCTTCTATGCTGCAGTCTGCTGGGGAGGCATGTCCAAGAGGGACACTGGGCGGCTGGACAAGCTGGTCAGGAAGGCGGGCTCAGTGGTGGGGCAGAGCCTGGACTCACTGGGGACTGTGGTGGAGAAACTGATGCGGGGAAAGCTCTTGGCCATCATGGGCAATGTCAATCACCCCCTTCACCATGTCCTGGCAGGACAGTCCAGCAGCCTCCGTAGCGGGCGGCTCAACACCCTGTGTTCTCGGACTGAGCGTCTCAGGAGGTCCTTTGTACCAGCTGCCATAAAACTTTAATATATTATTCTACACTGTTTTGCACTATACAGCTGTAATATACATACACATCTTATCTACACTGTACATAACTTGTAACTTAACCCTAACTTGTAACTAATCCTAACCCAAGAGTCTGTCCCTCTCCCCCTCTCTCTTTCCCCCAAGTTTCAGCTCCGCTCCCTCCTCTGGAAGGGTAATCCTCCAGCCCACTTCAACCCCGCCAGCCCTATCAGCTCCATCTGCCAACATAACTTCATAACACAACACAACATACACAACATAACTTCATATTATATGTACAGATTGTCTGTAATTATTATTATATTTTAAATAGGAGAGCTGTGATAGATACCTGAATTTCCCTCACAGGATAAATAAAGTATTTATCTTCAAGGTACTTTTGAGCCTCTATCTGGCTCGGAGGTAAGGCCATATGAAAAAAACTATTTACTAGTCAAAAGCAGGGCCGGTTCTACACGGGGGCCCACAGGGGCCAGGGCCCCTGTAAAAATGTCACAAAATCAAATTGTATGCATTTGACCTTTTCATGTCTGTGTGAAATGTACGCCCGACACAAGGTCTAGTCCAACAGGGTGAAAATTTAAATGTTGTCATACGACTACACCAAATACATAATTGGAAAGGTCTTGATCAGGGGAGTAACACAATACCAGTCTGAAGGCTCTACTCGGTTCCTGGTGTGAAATATGGATATCTGAACTTGGACTTTTAGCCCAAAATGTGGGATTTTAGGTGGCGCTGCTGAGTCCCTGTTGATACTAGGGTTATGATATTGAAAGGCTGCGTTTAACTTACCCCAATGATTTACTGTACCAAGCCATGACTATGTACCTTAAAAGGAACTCAAACCCTAACCCTAATTTTTGACCAAAAATCTAAGTTCAATATTTCACAGCAGGAGCCACGTATGGCCTTCAGAATGGCATGGTGTGATTCTCCTAATCAATCCCTTTCCACTTATGTATTTGGTTTAGTCCTATGACAACGTTTTAATATTCACCCTGCTGAGTTTTGAAATAGAAAGGAAAATAGAACTACATTTCCCAGAACCCTGCCAATATGTTTTATCGCTAATATGCGCCATATTTGTAGTCCATATAAGTTCACTATGTTTATAATAGACATTTAAATGTTGACTTTTCGGGTACTGATATATTTTGTCTCTCATAAAAGACCAATGAATGTATATTTGTCATATTAAGTGATTTAAATTTAACTGAGGAAAAAGTTTTTAAATAGAAAGGAAAATAGAACTACATTTCCCAGAACCCCGCCAATATATTTCAACGCTAATATGCGCCATAAATGTAGTCCATGTAAGTTCACTATGGTTATAATTTTAAGTGTAGCACACATTATATAAAGCCCTATGCATTTACTTTAAACACTTGTATAAGTCTTACCACGTGTTAAAAACCCTGAAAATTTGAATATATAATGTATAATTCATATAGCCTACCTTCATGCCATCACCTTTATAAGGACATGGATTATTCTGAATGTGACGTCATCGCGCCGCACTCCCAGTGCAAATTATTCATATTCAGCCACAAGGAATCCATCATTTAACATGGTTTACAATGTGGTGTTAATAGGATAAAAAAATTACATCCGCTTGTAATGGCTTAATTTTTAATCTAAGTCTTCTCTTCATAGGTAGTCTACTCTTAAGTCCACCAAGCTAAGGATCAGACATCAGTTGCTTGTAGGCTTACATAAGTGAGTCCAACCATGCAAGTCAATGTTTATAAAAAACAATAAGTTTATTGGACAATAAAACAAGACTTAGTTAAAACAAAAACAAAACCCATGCTCTAGAGGCAGCCAACTTGAACCAACATATCTATAATTACCAGGCAGTATTTTCCCTACAGATTTCTTATTGTCAAAGATATGAAAAACTATTGTAATTATCCCAAACCAGAATTTAATCTGTATGCTTCTCAAATGAAATATATACCAAATAATGTTCTTAATGTAGCTATTAACCAAACATTCTTCCCCAACTATATTTTTATAAAGGTCAGATAGGTAGAACTTCATAACTCGTTTTGCTGCAGTTCAAAACGAGCCAATCCGCTCAAACCATCATAACCACAATATATCAGACTTGATGAACTGAATGTTATAATAACCCTCTTCTGGCATAATAGCATTTATTAATATAACATTGTCACAGCCTAACTGTTTATCCCAAACAGTATGCCAGGCTCTGATAAAACTCTAAAATAAAACTTTAAACCAAATTACAATTAAACTCAAAATAAAAGTACATTTAGTTATTTTCTCTTTCTTATTTTAAACCAAATTACATGTAATACCTTTATCAAAACTCTTAAAACCCCATATTCATAGTTTCCTCTTCAAAACATCATTGTTTAAACCAATCATCTCTTCACATCCACAAAACGTTCTCTTGTTTCATTTCATAACCTTCCATGTTATTAATTTAATTTGTTACGTTTGATTTTAGTTTGCAAATGATTTAAGTTAACATAGACTCGCCCTTGTTCTCCAGAAGCCTATCTCTCTCTCTCTCTCTTCCCCTCCCCACGCGCTCTCAACCTACCATCTTGTATTCCACTCTCATTATAGTTTAGGACTTTACACTGTTCAACTCAATCTGACTCCACTCAAATATCTTGTATAGGAGAGGACAAAAAAGAAGCACACTCCTCTCTATATTTATTTAACACAATCTGACTCCACTCAAATATTACTATAAGAAACTTTAACCCCTTCTCGACAGGACTCAAACCTGTCACTTCTAACCCACACAACCGGTACCGGGACTAACAGTTTTGACACACAACACAGAACAGGGACTCTAACCCCTGAGACACATAAAACACAGGACAGGGACTCTAACCCTTGAGACACATAAAACACAGAACAGGGACTCTAACCCTTGAGACACATAAAACAGTGACTTAAACCCCTTGAGACACATAAAACAGGGACTCTAACCCTTGAGACACATAAAACAGGGACTTAAACCCTTGAGACACATAAAACAGGGACTCTAACCCTTTGATGGACACTAAGTTGATTTCCCACCACTGTTGCTTGACTAGGTACGATGAGACGTAGTAATCATCTAAATTTGGTTCTCAGTTCCGAATAGCAGTACTTTGAATAAACAGGCGTCTGCTTACCTCTGAGGCGCGCCTGACGATTACGTCTGCCTCCTCGTACCGGTGTATGGCTCTCTCTCCCGATCTGTCCGTCGGGCTGGGACCCTCCGGACTCCCTCTTTTCAGCGTCGGGTCACCAATTGAAGGGCTGAAATTCTTTGTGTCTATTCCAATAGGCCTATGTAATGCTAGTTTTCAATTACACAAGTCTGTGTTCTAGAAAGAGTGGTCTGGAGTCACAGAGGTCCGATAATATCAGCTTTAATGCAGCAGTTGGAAATCAGCAAGTACAGAGCTCTGGGGTTGTCTACGTTTCCCTAACCGCAACAATGTTAGGCTGGTTCACGAAGTCCAACTGGCTATCTGTCCCTGCCCCAGGATATATTATAGGCTACAGTGCCGTCATACAAAATGATCAAAAGAGGGTTGAGCTTTCTCATGCGGGAGTTGTTCTTGCTGGCGTGCCCCACGCTCCGGTGCCATCTCAGCCCGGCTTCAAGGTTGCTCCTAAAATGAAGAGATTAAGACACCAAATACAGCCTGTTCCCCCCACCCTGAGTGAGACACAATGTTTAAGCCTAAGCAAACTTCTAAGTTCATAAAACATTACTTTAATAAGCACAATGTATAATGTTAATAAGCACAATATATTCTTTAAGACATGCATCCTTTATAAAGTTGTACGAACATTGTTCCTGTTGCCATATCAACCGGTGCGCAGTGCCCGTGATGCATTGGGTGGTTAAGATGCCACACATACTGATAACTTGAACTAGCCTATAGATAATGATAGCCCTTGATAGAATTGGTGGCACACCGATGTCTGGAATTATAGAAGGTGCAGTGCCCGTGATGCAGCTGGTGATGACAGTTCATGTATTGTGCTGTAATGTATTGTACATTCTTTAAACCCTAGGCGTCAAAAACCGACGAGAAAGGCGTCCCCCGGCGTCAGTGCAGTGACGCCAAAGGGCTCTGCCCAAGCGTCGATATTTGACGACTTGGGATGAGACTGGGATGCTTACACAGGGTGTGGGGAACAGGCTGTATTTTTTGTGTCTCTTCATTTCAGAAACAACCTTGAAACCGGGCTGAGACGGCACCCGAGCAGGTGGGACGCGCCAGCAAGAACAACTCCCTGATGCATGAGAAAGCTCAACCCTCTTTTCAGCTTTTTATCTTACTGCACTGTATAATATATGCTGGGGCAGGGACAGATAGCCATTTGGACTTTGTGAACCAACCGAAAACTATGTTGCGGGTAGGGAAACGTAGACAACTCCAGAGCTCTTTACTTGTTGATTTCCAACTGCTGTATTAAAGCTGATATTATCGGACCTCTGGGACTCCAGACCACTCTTTCTAGAACACAGACTTGTGTCATTGAATACTTTAATTACATATTGGAATAGACACAAAGAATTTCAGTCCTTCAAAACTCACCAAACATTACAAAATAAAGTTTCCACTACAGTTACTGTCATACGTCTATGACGTTGACTATTCAAAAAACATTAAAATAAAAGTTTTATCATTAATTTGGATGATCACATCAAAATGCCAAAACCAAAAAAGGGAAATGCTATATACGGTTTAACCCTCCACCACTTAAAACTTCTGTTAAACTTGAGGGTGTGAAACGAACGACAAAATCACTCAGGAAATGCATGCGCCACCACTCGTTTTACATCGGACCATTTCTTCTTAATTTCCGCCATGGTTCGGTTATCCGAACCCACAGCATCTACAGCCTTATAATAATAATAATACTTTCATTTGTAATGCACTTTATATTTAGCTAAATCTCAAAGTGCTAAAGGTTAAAAACAAGAAAGGGCGCAAATAGTGACAGTTTTCCACTCCGCCGACTTTCTTTTGTTGCTAATACCTGATGTCAGGCTGCCAAACAGGACACATTTTCTCGCCTCCACCTCTGTTGTTAGAACCTCGATCTCACAGTCAGAAATTTTTATTTTTGGCGTGTTTATACATTTGAATTCAGACAAAAAAATGACCTCAGGAGTGCATTTATAGTCCATCTGCATATTCATTTATGGGAGGAGGCAAGGCGGGGATCTTGTGTAGAGAAGGGACAGATTTGCAGGTATCACAAGAAGCAATGAACTGTCACAGTAAGTCCTCATTTTGGGTGCCATTTAGGCCAGCTAAATACTGGCTAGCTGAGGTAAATTTGCATACAGGGAGAACAGATCAACGGAGGATGCCATTGCCATTGTGCTCCACACACTACTGGAGCACCTTCAGCAGAAGAACACCTATGCACAGCTCCTCTTTGTGGACTACTGTTCGGCTTTCAACACCATCCGGCCATTCAAACTCCGGGCCAAGTTAAATTATCTTGGACTAAACACCACACTGCAAGTAGATTGTTGACTTTTTAACAAATCGCACGCAGAGGGTCAGAGTGGACAAGAACACCTCCTCCACCCTTTTCCTCCTCCAATCTCAGTGTCAAATTCGCTGACGACACCACAGTGCTCGCTCTCATTAACAACAACAATGAGACTGCCTATAGGAATAAGGTGCAACATCTGGCGTCATGGTGCCACTGCCATAACCTGGTCTTGAACATCAAGAAGACCAAGGAGATAATTGTAGATTTCCGCAAAATCCCGAAACCACTGATGGCAAACTGTTAGAGAAATTAAGGAATTTATGTTTCATACTGAATAGTACAGATGCTTAAAGCAGATAACAGAGCCCCCCAAACTACAACACAAGGCTTCCTTTATCACCCTGGAGGAAGGGTGTGCATTGTTAAAGACTAGAGGGTGTTGGGGGTTTGTTTGATTTAAGAAAGATACTGTGTGAAGATTAGGGTGGAGACGCAAGGTCTGTTGACCATTTGGTTAACCCCTTTGTGAAGTGAACTTTTACAACATCTCAAGATCCTGTTATCTTTCAATCAGGGTTTATGTCGTAACCACGCACACACTCAAACACGCACACACTCAAACACGCACACACACGCGCGCAAGGTCTATGCAGAGGAGCCAATGAAGAAGAGCCATGGAACATTTAAATACTTTGTATTAGCCAATTACAGTCCTGAGCGCTGGTGTTTAAAATGACTAGCAACAGCAGTTGCTAGTCAGACTAACATCTAGCACAATGGCGTGTGATGTTTTTGTCTCCTTGTGGCCGCAAGCAATAAAGCATTCTTAACTTGTTCACCGACTGACTGTGCAATGCTTGATAGATAAATATCTCTGACAACTTGGTCCTTCGAGCCGGATTTCAACATCCTTTCCACATCCATACCCAAGAATTGATATCATGCAGACGTGCATGACGGTGGAGAACCTCGCGGCTAAACAGCTGTTTAAAAAGAGGCCTGTTTTTTTTCTGGGGGATAGTGGAAAGGTGACGGAATTCTGGACTAGCTATGAGGCACAGCTTTCGATGGACAAGGTAAGAATACAATTGTATATATATATACAGTCGACTTTTGTGTTCCAAATAGATTTTTTAAACTCCATAGTGTAGTCGTTAAAGGTGCACTCTGGTCCCTATCAGCTAAGACCTGGTGGAAATCCAGTGCAGCGAGTAGGGCGTCATATTTACTGAGACCCGTGATCTGTGACGTGCAGAAGGATGGGTGAAGTATATAGACTGTAGGACTATGTTTTGCTAAGAAATGGCGCCGGGAAATCCGGGAAGCAGAATTACTTGACCTGACCGACCTGAGATATTAGAAATAAGTTAGGTGGTAGATAAATACCTAACCAAATGGACAGATTATTGCTGATTTCTGTGGGAATGCCAGTGCAGTAAAACATAGTTGGATGAAATACTCCGCTGTGAAGTCGTGTATTAAACTCAGAAGGATCCAGACCTGTAGATGTGTATTGGTTGAATTTGACACTTAAAATGGATTGTTATTGCTGATGAATTGGGAATTGTAATTTACACATGGCAGCCTAGGTTTGAATGCAATTAGAGTGGAGTTCTACATTTCTGCGTTTATTGTTGCTGAGAAGATAGGACTTTTTCAGTGTACAATGTAGAATTTGGACGACGGTTGCTAGTCAGACAAACATCGAGCACAATGGCGTGTGATGTTTTTGTCTCCTTGTGGCCGCAAGCAATAAAGCATTCTTAACTTGTTCACCGACTGACTGTGCAATGCTTGATAGATAAATATCTCTGACACAAACTTTTACAACTGTGCCACCAGCAGCATTTTAATGTACGGATTCTTAGGGCCTCATGTATGGAGGACCAAACCTGCCATAATTACAAATAAATGAATAAATAAATAAATGTATCAAAAAATTTAATTATACACTAAAAAAGACAAATATATATAAATACATGTATGAAATAATATTAATTACGTATTTATTTATTTAAATGCACATTTATTTCTGTATTTATTTATTTTTGTATTAATTTATTTTTGTATTAATTTATTTCTTCCTTCATTTATTTCTGTATTTATTTATTTCTGTGTACATTTAAATGTGTATTTCATGATCCTTAAGCTAATGAGGTAAGCTGTCAATCAAGGGATGTCACGGTGTCACCATAACCCCATTGGTTGATCGGTATCTGAGTGCGATTATGATTACTTTCATACATGGGCCGCTATTTTAGTATACAAATGACTGCACACAAGCAACATATTGCCTGCACACAAGCAACATATTGCCAGAGATTTGGGAGTTTTGGCTAGCTAACCTTGCTGTAAAAGTGTTAGTCCAGATGTTTTACTTCATGGTAGGCTAGATAGTAGAACTCGCTAGCATTAGTTTCAAACACAGCAGCATCGCCGTTGAGGAACAGTTGCTGTAGCCTACAGTACTGTATGATGGAGCTGTGCCAAGGTAAGAAGTTACATTTGCACTACTGTATGTTTTATAAACACTGTACACAGAAATAAATAAATACAGAAATAAATACAGACAGAAATAAATTATGTGGAAAATAAAAGGCTAAAGTAAATTAATTGTAAAATTATTTCTATGTATGAAATATATTTATTGATAGAGTTATTTCTGTCTGTATTTATTTCTGTATTTATTTATTTCTGTGGAACATTTAATTATGTATTTCATGAACCTTAAGCAAATTAGGGGGCGGGAGCAGGGCGGTGATTGGGGCAGGACTCAAAACGTTCAGCCATAGCAGGGAAGTGTAGCCTACTTATCGCTAGCAGCAACGATCTGTCAGACGGGTTAAAGTTAAAACTAAGGTGTAAATGAATTTAGATTTAGCTCTAATAATTTTAATCCAGTGTGGTAACATTAGATAGGCCGGTTAACTTCCCTAGCAGGTCACCAAGACATTACGGTCTAGTTTAGAAGCATGTTTATACTGTAATACTCTGCAGTTTGAACGACACAATTTAGTCAAAGTTTATGCAGTGCATTTGTAATGGTGTGTGCTGCATATCTGTCATAATCAACAGCAAGTTCATCAGGCAAATCAACCGCCACATAGATGCAACCATAACTGTACTCCAATTTAATAATCTCTTCATACCCTTCATGTGTTGTCATTTAATGTAACTTGCAAACAACTAGTTTTTTCTGCATCTTTATTTAATCTTGACCTACTGTACAGTTTGATATTTATTGAATCGTCAATAACTGACAGCACACAAGGTGATTATGACCATGTAATGATAGAAATAGAAAACAGTTTAATAAAATGGTATGCATGTGTACTGCACAATGATGAACCCTCAAGGGCTTGGTTGTGAAAGGCTACAGTACAACTACATGCGTTCAACATACACAGTACAACATATGTACACGTTATTTTAGTCTCTGCTATGACAAGAGTGTAAAAGGTGAAACAACAAAGGTAGCGCCTTTGTCTACACTGCGCTGTCTTGGGCTTGCACCTGGCATCAACCATTTCATAATGGTTGGGTGTGATGCATGGGGATGTATTGCATGCTCCAAATAGGGAGTTGTGATGCCGAATTAAAAGCATAGTGACACAAATACTGTAGTTTAAATATAAATCAGTCCACTCCATCACATTTTCCCTAATCCGGAAATCTCTCATCCAGTGGTCCCCCTTCCAGCTCTCTCTCATCCAGTGGTCCCCCTTCCAGCTCTTTCTCATCCAGTGGTCCCCCTTCCAGCTCCTTCATCCAGTGGTCCCCCTTCCAGCTCCTTCATCTAGTGTTCTGACATCCACCTCCAAGGCTCTGGGCCTCCTTTTCAGCTCACGTCAACCTCAGTAGCAATGCCAGACTGCAAGGGCCATAGACACACACACACATACATACACACACACACACATAAACAGACAGTAAGCTGTAATGACATAGGGTGACAATCACATGAATAGATTAACCATGTTGTACTTTGGTCTTTGTTGTTTCCTTCCTTGACACACACCATGTAATTTCTTACTGTACCAACTCCCAGATTATTGGTGCAAAGCGACCACAGTTATGGGTTAAGAATGAAATACATATTTTCTCTTACAAACTTGTTTGTAGGCATTAGTCTCTCAAAAAATATAAATAGTGCACTAAATTAGCTACACTAAAACATTACATAAACAGCTCATCACTCACTTCGTAGCACACTGTTTCTGCTACGTTCTAGCTAGCTTCTACTGTACATTGCTAGCATCAAAGATCTCCGTACTTTAAGATATTGTAACGTTAAATGTAGGCTACTAGATGCCAGAAAATGGGCCAAGAATTATGCCTCCATTCGACTGTGCAAATATTTTTTTTATAAAACATACAGTAGTGCAAATGTAACTTCTTACCTTGGCACAGCTCCATCATACAGTACTGTAGGCTACAGCAACTGTTCCTCAACGGCGATGCTGCTGTGTTTGAAACTAATGCTAGCGAGTTCTACTATCTAGCCTACCATGAAGTAAAACATCTGGACTAACACTTTTACAGCAAGGTTAGCTAGCCAAAACTCCCAAATCTCTGGCAATATGTTGCTTGTGTGCAGGCAATATGTTGCTTGTGTGCAGTCATTTGTATACTAAAATAGCGGCCCATGTATGAAAGTAATCATAATCGCACTCAGATACCGATCAACCAATGGGGTTATGGTGACACCGTGACATCCCTTGATTGACAGCTTACCTCATTAGCTTAAGGATCATGAAATACACATTTAAATGTACACAGAAATAAATAAATACAGAAATAAATGAAGGAAGAAATAAATTAATACAAAAATAAATAAATACGTAATTAATATTATTTCATACATGTATTTATATATATTTGTCTTTTTTAGTGTATAATTACATTTTTTGATACATTTATTTATTTATTCATTTATTTGTAATTATGGCAGGTTTGGTCCTCCATACTCATGTACGTACATTCGCAAACGTAGCGCTATTAGCGCCATGGCCAACCCGCAAATTGCGCACTCTGTGGAACTTCAGTTTGCGCCGTATTTACGAAACCTGCAGGTCATCGGGTAATCAGCGAAATGATTGAAATGATCCCGATGCCAATATTTGTAATGTAGCGAGGAGTTTAACAACTGCTGGAATGGAATGTGAACGCTGAGTCGGAGATTCAATGTAATTTTTGATTTCTTCCAGTAACTGTAATAGTGCATGGCTGCTTAATCTGTAACGCGTAATGATTTTGTGTTCACTCAACTCAAAAAGTGTGATCCTTATGGCAAAAATCCTTTGGCCTATGTCTTCGTCTTGCTTGGGTTACGGCTGTCATTTCACCAGGAAGCATATGAACATTCTGGTTTGCGCCTGCTTTTAAAAAGCAGAGAATTTTCACCGCAAAATAGAGGTGCGCTTTCACAGCCGTTTTTTGTACATACCACGGAATACCTAATTAGGCGCACTTTGCGCACCCCCTCCCATATCTTTATGGGAAAGCGTTAGTACATGAGGCCCTTAGCGTGGTTCTCCAGCTGCACTGAGGCTGAACAGCAGGCACTCCAACAGGTGGTAAAAACTGCGGGGAGGATCAGTACCATCTACGCCACCCGCTGTCTGAGGAGAGTGCACAACATCCTGCGGGACCGTCACCACCCAGCTCACCATCTGTTCCACCTGCTGCCCTCAGGTAGAAGGTACAGGTCCATACGGGCCAGAACATCCAGACTGACCAACAGTCTGTATCCTCAGGCTGTGAGGCTTCTGAACAGTGACCCCCCTCCTCCCCCTTTCTGCCTCCCTCTCATGGACAGTAACCACACCCACCAATACAATAACAATGAACTGGACTTTGCATTGTTGCACAAATGACAAAATACTCCACATATCTTGACTGTACCACCCTTGTTAATGTTCTTATTAGGTCGTCTATGCTGTTAAAGCCCTTCACAATGCTGCTAATGACTGAAGATTGTTACTGTTTAGAACATGTGTCTTGATTGTGCTAAGGTTTACACAGGGGTTATTTATGATAAGTTTATTGGAGGGATATTGCACCTTTGTATTGCACTTTCTATGTCAAAACTATGCAGTGTTTGAATGCTCTAAACAGAATGTTGTTGTTTTTCTATGATGATGACAAATAAAATATTGAATTAAAGCTTGAAAAGGAGCATCTTAAGATCATAGCTGAAAGACCGCAGGGTTGGAGAGGTGTATAGTTGAACTGAGAGGTTATTCTACCACTGTGGAGCATAGAAGGAGAAACACCACATAGTTGAAGTGCAAGGACCCTTCTTCCCCCGTGCAGGGGTTTCAAAGTGGCCCAATGACGCAGTATAATTTGTCCAAGTTGGTTCCTACGGCTGAGGTTTGCCTTGATGTCTATATAATTGGTATAGTTATGTAGCCTATTCTATATTATAAATGCATTATAAATTGGAATGGTGACAATTATTTTTCATAGGGATGATCAGATCTGATAACCTCATAAGAGGTAGTGTTAATATCAGTTATTTGACACAACTTAATATGTAATTAACATATTCAGCAAAGACGCTTGGTAGCTGGTAAAGAATTGGAACATGCGTCTGTTATTTCGATACAGGCCTACTTTTAAATTTCACAGTCCTCTCAACACCTCAAACACTCCCATAATCCACTCAACCTACTCTGCGTCAGTCTTCAAATTTCAGAAGTGTTAGCCTTTTAAGAGCATTAAAAGGTGCAAAATAGAGCAGAATTTCTGTTATTGTTAACCTTTAACAATAAAGGTTGTTAAGAACATTGGAGCATGCGCGTCGTGAGAGGACGGAAGGGCTAGAGTCTCCCCGCAACGTGGTGTGCAATGGTCAAATAAAGTGTAAATCAAGACATTAAAACTCATTCAGTACCGACTAAGTACAAGGGGAAAAGAAAAGGCGACAATTGGAATCTTCCGCGATGCCAAACCAAACAAGAGCACAGGTGGCCGAGGCCGCATCTGCCGACATACCAGCTGGAGCATATGCAAGGTTTGATGAACTGGAAAGCAAACTTGACAAACTTTTAGACCTCCACACGGCTACCAACAAGCTTTTGTCAACGGTTGTAAAAAGAGTTGATACCATGGACGGGAAAATTGAAAAGTTAACAGGAGAAATGCACGAGCAGGTGGTCAATCAGGGCGTGCAGCAATGCCGCACTAAAGAGCTTGAAAACAAACTGCAGCTCGCAATGGATTACATTGACCAACTTGAAAATCGCCAGCGCCAAAACAATCTGAGGCTTCTAAATGTGCCTGAACGACTGGAAGATACTTTGGGAATTAACATCTTCTTGGTTAAACTCATAGACCGAGAGTGGAACGTAAAACTGAAGGAAGAAGATTTCGAAAGCGCACACCGCCTTGGCCCCTTTAAAGAGAATGCGCGTTTCCCCCGCACCATTATATTCAAACTGCATCACCTTCAGAAGAAAATACTGATCTTAAGAGCTGCGAGGGAAAGGAGACAAAGTTCTGTTCTATACAACACCGACTACAAGATCACCGCGGATATCTCGACACAACTACGCAAGAAAAGGGAGGCGTTTTGGCCGCTGAGAGAACAATTGCACAAACTGGATATTAAAACCCAACTCCGTTTCCCTTCATCTTTGCAAGTGCAAGACGGTGAGAAAACGATGAACTACGCTACACCACAGGAGGCCCTGCTGGAGCTCCGCAAGAAACACCCCTCTCTTTCATAAGAGTAGGCTACACGTAAAATGAAGTAATTACTCAAAGACAATTAGTGGGGTAAAGTAAAAAGCCTATAAGTCAACTCTGGACCTTTTTTTCTTTCTCGTGTAAAGTGTGGAATTAATTAATGAAATATGTCTCATTTATTGTAAAATAGACCAACTGCTTTGTTTGTTTTTCAGGTCTAGAGTAATTTACTTTATTTGTTATTGCTGTGTTTACTAGGGGGGGGGGATGGAAGTGTGTGCTAGGAATGAATGTGAATGTGTGTAGGAGTGGATGACGTGGCGGATGCGTGAGGATGCTGAGGTGACGTGGGGGGGGAGGCTATGGGCATTTGTGAATCTTAGTTCGAGGAGGTTTGAATGATGTATAAGGGGAGTTTTTTTTTCTCTATCGTTATCCGTTATCGTTATCCTATTGAAGGAATTATATTGTGTATGTATGTGTATGTGTATATATATATATATGTGTATATATGTGTATATATATATATATATGTAACCGGGTCATATTTAGAAGTTGTTCCGTTTTTGTTCTAATGGGACATGTCTCCTTTAAATGCCAGAAATCTAAGTTTGATTGGTGTCGTATTGAATCCTGGGTAAGTGGACAGGAGAGAGCGTGGTGCATCAAAGAAGGTGGCTGACTTGAGGGAAAGTTGGTGGTTTTTGCATAATATTACGTGTAAGTGGGACATCTGTCTTGAAATAATGTAATAGCGTATATATGAGTTTGTCTTGGAAAGAATGTTTAATGTAGTTATTGGAGAAGTTCATGTGTTTGGCTAGGAAATTAAGTTTTATACGGACTGTATTAAAGTGAAATGTGTCATGTTTCACCTAGCAGATTAGCCATACTGGTATCAGCACACGTGTTGAGGATCGGAATGTGTGCGTGTTAACAGCATGTAAGTGGGTATTATTTCTTTCAACATACTGATGTATATTTTGGTTTTATGTAATTGTTAGTGGTGTACTAATGATGTTTTTGTATTTGTCTTTTTAGTATCACCACTACCGTTTTGTACTGTTACAAATATATCAGATAAAGAATCCTGCTCTTTATTTAGTTGGACTCGTGTGGTTTTATTCCCCGCCAACAAATTTTGGTACCAGGAGTGGGGTCACATTTGTCTGGTAGCTATTTAAATATCACGAAATAGCACGTTAATTGTGGCAGTAAACGGTAGTGGTGGTACGAAGTTGCAGTGACAGGGTGGACGGACTGAGCCTGGTGTGGTGCAGACGGAGGAAGTGGCGCCCCGTGGACTTCAGGCTAGCTGAAAGGGATTTCAGTACAGAGACTGATCCGCTGAGAGGGATTTCAGCACAGAGACTGCATCGCCTGCGACTTCATCCGGCCAGCTCGTCAAGTCAACTGCTCAAGAACTTTATCCTTTGAAAAAACTTAAAAGACGCGGTATCATGGAGGGAGCGGATCCTGCATTTGAAGACGCAGCTGACAACATGAACATTTTAGAGCAAATTGCTGAACTGAATAGGATGCAGCAGCAAGCAGCGGCATCTATTGCTGCCTTGAGTCAAGATACACCGAGGTCTTATGTTTATGTACCTAGAGAACGGCATATTACACCTTTTAGTGGGGAATATGACAAAGATGGCCGTGCAGTTGATGATTTCATTGAAGAGGTGGAGTGTGTATTGAGTGCCAGAAATCAGTCAGCAAATGATAAATATGACTCTGTCATGTCACTTTTGAGAGGGGCTGCTTTAGAAGAAGTGAGAATTCGTAGTGCCATTGGACCTAAGCAAGTCAGTGATTTGTTCAAATACCTCAGAGAAGCCTTTAGAGATAAGAGAGGCACAGCCCAGCTGCTGCATGACTTCTACCATCGCAGGCAGAAAGATTGTGAGGATGTTCTTGAATATTCACATGGTTTGTGTCAGATATTGAGAACTGTGTTAAAGCGAGATCTAAATGCTTTACCTAATGAGAGACAGGTTCTTAGGGATCAGTTTATTGAAGGCCTTAGAGATCCAGTCCTCAAGAGGGAACTGAGGAGGTTTGCTAGAGTGAACCCAGACTCTACTATGATTGAGGTACGAGAAGAAGCATCTTTGTGGTCGATAGAGGAGCTCCCTAGTCACTCAAAGATGGGTAAGACTAAAAACAAAGGTGATAGTGTGGATACAGAAGCCAGGTGCAATGCAGTCAAGGCCCCTGAACAGCAACCGGTGACTTTAGATGATCTCCTTAGAGTAGTAGCAGAACAAGGAAAACAGATCGGTGAGTTGACTGCTGCTGTACAGGGTCTGACTCTGCAGAAAACAAACTCTAGTGGTCAAGCCAGCACCAGACCCCGGGCTCAAATGAGATTTACTGATGATGGCAAGCCAATCTGTCTCAAATGTCAAGGAGAAGGACACATAGCCAGGAACTGTCCAAAGAAATGGAATGTGAGCAGTCAGCAAACCAGCAGAGAACAGGGAAACGAGGCTCCTCGGGCGCTGTGAGTCAAGCGATCCGGGGAAATACTTTAGACTCAGTCAAAGCTTCACCAACCCATGACCAATTCCTTGCCCGGGCTGTTGGTACATGCCCTGTTGTAGAGATGAAAATTGGCGGTGTCCCCACACGTTGCTTGTTGGACACTGGAAGCCAAGTGAGCACAGTTACCGAACAGTTTTTCGGACACATAGCCAGGAACTGTCCAAAGAAATGGAATGTGAGCAGTCAGCAAACCAGCAGAGAACAGGGAAACGAGGCTCCTCGGGCGCTGTGAGTCAAGCGATCCGGGGAAATACTTTAGACTCAGTCAAAGCTTCACCAACCCATGACCAATTCCTTGCCCGGGCTGTTGGTACATGCCCTGTTGTAGAGATGAAAATTGGCGGTGTCCCCACACGTTGCTTGTTGGACACTGGAAGCCAAGTGAGCACAGTTACCGAACAGTTTTTCCAACAACACTTATGTGGTGAAGAAGATGATATGCTGTCCACAGCTGGTTGGCTCCGATTAACTGCTGCCAACGGTCTTGAGATACCCTATCTGGGCTATCTTGAATTAGAAGTAGAGACTATGGGCCTGAACATCCCTGACTGTGGTTTTCTAGTTGTTAAAGACCCATCAAGCCCTGAAACATCCGTACCTGGTATTGTTGGAATGAATATCATTAGTCAGTGTCGTCAGCTTGTCCATGCTGAGTTTGAGACCACTTTGAAGGGAAACCTAGATTCAGAATGGAGAGGTGCATTTCAGCGGGTGCAAAAATGTACTGTCAAGAAGCGAACAATAGCTAGGGTTGCGGGTAAAGAGAAAATACACATCCCCTCTGCATCAGTAGTTACAGTCATGGCAAAAGGACTGCCTCAGAGGTCAGAATGTGAACTACAGATGCTACTAGAGCCGGCGAACATGCCTGTTTCAGGCGGTCTTGTGGTCCTGCCCACCTTAGTTGATGCTAGCAGCAACACAGTTCCCGTGCAAGTAGTGAATCTCACTCAAGAAGATGTATGGCTTAACCCTCGGACGCGTCTTGGTGTCTTGTCTCCTGTAGAGTGCATAAGTGATGAACCACAGGTTAAAGTACAGTTTCACCGGATCTCAGCAAGTGCTGAGCATGTCTCAGTCGAGCAGAGTAGTCAGACCAGTCCTGGCACACAGGCTGTACTGGATAAACTAGACATTGGGGGTAATGAAGTACAACAAGAAAAGTTACGAGCATTACTGGCCAGATATATTGATGTTTTTGCTAGTGATGAGGATGACTTGGGGTATACTGACAGAGTCAAGCATGAGATTCAGCTAGTTGATGATGTTCCAGTGAGTTTACCATATCGTCGCATTCCCCCAAATCAATACACTGAGGTCAAGGAGCATATCTCCCAGTTATTGAAGAAGGGTGTGATTCAAGAGAGCTCTAGCTCATATGCTTCTCCGGTGGTAGTTGTGAGGAAATCCGATGGTAGCATACGACTGTGTGTTGATTTCCGTAAACTTAACCAGAAGACAAAGAAAGACGCTTTTCCGTTACCACGGATTGATGAGAGTTTTGATGCTCTGCAAGGTGCTGAGTTTTTCTCATCCATTGACTTAGCAAGTGGTTATCACCAAGTGGCGGTTGAAGAGTGTGACCGATATAAGACTGCATTTACAACCCCTTTTGGACTCTATGAGTACTTGCGTATGCCCATGGGAGTCTGTAACGGACCTGCGACGTTTCAGAGATTGATGCAATCCACAATGAATGACTTGACCTTCCAAATGATGCTAGTGTATTTAGATGACATCCTACTGTTTTCTAGGACTTTCAGTGATCACTTGGATAGGCTTGATATTGTGTTGAAACGGCTGCAGGACACAGGGCTTAAAGTAAAGATTGAAAAATGTCATTTCCTGCAACAGAAGGTTAAATTTCTAGGCCATCAGATTTCATCGGAAGGCATTGAAACTGATCCTGACAAAATCGTAGCGGTGAAGCAGTGGCCTGTGCCTACGACATTGAAGGAATTAAGATCTTTCCTAGGTTTCTGTGGTTACTATAGGCGATTTGTTGAACATTTCTCCCGGATAGCTGGCCCACTCCATGACTTGGTTAATCTTTGCCTTACATCAGGACCCCCATCAAAAGTAAACCAGTTAATGTGCCGTTTGTGGACCTCTGAATGTCAGACCTCTTTTGATGTTTTAAAGCAGCAACTCACTAGTGCCCCCATATTGGGATTTGCTGACTTCACACGTCCTTTTGTTGTTGAGACAGATGCCAGCAACCAGGGTTTAGGCGCGGTTTTATACCAGCAGCAAGGAGGGAAAAGGAGAGTAATAGCATACGCGAGCCGTAGGCTCAGAAATGCAGAAAGAAACGACAGAAATTACAGCAGTATGAAGTTAGAACTTCTTGCTATGAAATGGGCAGTCACGGACAAATTCAGAGGTTACCTGCTTGGTTCTAAATTCACTGTTTTGACCGACAATAATCCACTTTGCCACCTCGGTACTGCCAGATTAGGAGCGTTAGAACAGAGATGGATGGCACAGCTGGCAGTGTTCGATTTTGATGTCCAGTACAGGCCAGGACGGTCCAACAAGGCTGCGGATGCTCTATCTAGGCACCCTTTAGCAGGGGAGCATGAGCCTGTCACGGACGATGTGGAGTATGATGGTTGTGTAGCTATCTGCAATGTAATAGGAAAGGGGACTGCACTTGGGACAGAATTGACAACAGCAGGACTGGATAGCTATAACATCAGGCAGGTTAGGGCTTTAGAAAATGGAGACCCTATTGTCCACTCTATAGCTCAGGGTAATACCCCTACCCTACCGGGCTACTCCAAAGAAGAACTCCGCTCGTTCCAGAGTCAGGACCCGGTCCTGAGGGTGTTTAGGACTTTCTGGGAAGAAAAGCGAAAGCCTAATTTTAAAGAAAGAAATGACTTGCCAAAACCTGTGAGATCCTTACTGAAACATTGGTCACACATTAGAGAGAGAGATGGACTTCTTTATAGGGTAATTGAGGACAAGAGACATGGGGATTGCTTTCAATTACTGGTACCTGGTTGTCTGAAGACACAAGTGTTGGAAGGTGTGCATGATTCTATGGGCCATCAAGGTAGTGAACGTACTTTGGAGCTTCTTAGACAGAGATGTTTCTGGGTGGGAGTCCATGAAGATGTCAAGCAGTGGATTAAGAAATGTGAGCGCTGTGTGTTGACCAAAATGCCTAATCCTAAAATTCATCCTCCTATGAAAGCATTTTTAGCTAGCAGGCCTTTAGAGGTAGTGGCTGTCGATTTTACCATACTGGAACAGGCTCGTGATGGGAGAGAAAACGTCTTAGTTATCACGGACGTATTTACAAAGTTCACGCAAGCCTTCCCTACACGGGATCAAAAAGCAGATACCACAGCGAAAGTGTTGTTGCGGGAGTGGTTCATGAAGTATGGAGTACCTGAGCGCTTGCATTCAGATCAGGGGAGAAATTTTGAAAGCAAGGTGATAGCAGAACTCTGTAAGCTTTATGGTGTGAAGAAGAGCCGTACCACCCCGCATCACCCCACGGGAAACGCTCAGTGTGAGCGCTTCAACAGAACACTACACGAACTGTTACGCACCCTCCCGCCTGAAAAGAAGCGTAGGTGGCCAGAACACCTGCCAGAGCTGGTCTATGCATATAATGTGACCCCCCACTCTACGACAGGGTACTCACCCTATTATCTGCTTTTTGGTGTTGACCCTCACCTTCCCATTGATGCTCTTTTAGGGCAGGAGTCTACTGTTGAGCCTCGTCACGACTGGCTAGCTATACATCAGAGGCGTCTGAAAGACGCCCATGCCAGGGCCAAAGAGTACTGTGAGCAGAAAGCAGCTGAACGAATCTCCAGGTGTAATGAGAACGTGTACTGCCCCCCTATTGAAGTAGGCCAGACAGTTTACCTGAGGAACAGACCCCCAGGGCGAAATAAAATCCAAGATGCCTGGAAACCCACCCCTCACCGAGTGGTGAATATACAAGGGACTACGTATACAGTCGAACCGGTTGAAGGAGGACTTTTAAAGAGAGTAAACAGAGTTGACATTAGACCTTGTGTGCCAATGCCTGTTTACATGCCGCAGCAGGGAAGCAGATGCCGGAACACCCCCCCAGCTGCCATGCAAGAGATCAGTCCACACCCAGGTGAGGCTGTAGATGATGATGATGATTATGGTGGTGTAGTGGTGCAACAGGTGACTGTCCCTCGTCTTGGCCCCGGTCCGAGTGGGACGCAGCAATCAGCCCTCCTGGATGAACCTGAAGAAACCAGGCCATATAACGATGTGCGCAGTCCAGACCCCGAGCTCGCTGAGGAACATGCAGAGCCCGGCCGTGATGGAGAAGGGCTGGAACTAGACCCTGAGCCGGATGAGGAGCATCAGAGGCCGGAGCATGGTGGTGAAGGTCAGGAGCTTGGACCAGTGCTTGAGGAAGACCCTCCTATACCTGAACTGGAGTCTGAGTCAGAATTGGGATCCGAGCCTGAATCTGACCCAGGGACAGCCCCCACCCCCCGAAGAAGTCAGAGGTCAAATGCAGGCCAACATTCAAATCTGCATCATGAGCCAAAGTCAGTGCTAGACTCTAGTCCAGCTGCGGTCTCCCAGATGATCGCTACGTTAGGCTCGGCATTCTTTAAGGAGGTTGCGAGAGAAGTTATAAAACTATTAGTGGTCACCGAGGCCGTTGACCATTAAGCAGGGGAGAATGTAACCGGGTCATATTTAGAAGTTGTTCCGTTTTTGTTCTAATGGGACATGTCTCCTTGCCAGAAATCTAAGCTTGATTGGTGTCGTATTGAATCCTGGGTAAGTGGACAGGAGAGAGCGTGGTGCATCAAAGAAGGTGGCTGACTTGAGGGAAAGTTGGTGGTTTTTGCATAATATTACGTGTAAGTGGGACATCTGTCTTGAAATAATGTAATAGCGTATATATGAGTTTGTCTTGGAAAGAATGTTTAATGTAGTTATTGGAGAAGTTCATGTGTTTGGCTAGGAAATTAAGTTTTATACGGACTGTATTAAAGTGAAATGTGTCATGTTTCACCTAGCAGATTAGCCATACTGGTATCAGCACACGTGTTGAGGATCGGAATGTGTGCGTGTTAACAGCATGTAAGTGGGTATTATTTCTTTCAACATACTGATGTATATTTTGGTTTTATGTAATTGTTAGTGGTGTACTAATGATGTTTTTGTATTTGTCTTTTTAGTATCACCACTACCGTTTTGTACTGTTACAAATATATCAGATAAAGAATCCTGCTCTTTATTTAGTTGGACTCGTGTGGTTTTATTCCCCGCCAACATATATATATAATTTATTTTTCTTCTAATTTTTTTATTTTTTCATTTTTGCTCTCCTTTTCCTTTCCTCTCAGTAACCAATTGCATCCTCCTTTCAGGCCCGCTGCTGCATCTCCTCCACTTTTCTTTCCTCTTTCCTTCTCTCCTTGATACCAATATTTATTTGGATTATTTATCAAAATATGATGATATGGCCGAGGAGGTACAAAACTGCTTTGTTAAAGTGAAAAACATTGTTATTCTTTATGACCATTGCTAGACACCAGGGGAGGGAGCAAATGAACTAGCTCAGGAAAGCATGTTTAGAGATGAGAAGTTTTCAAGGGTAGGTGTAATTTTTATTATTATTTTTTTTTCATGTATATCAGTCTTTTATTGTCTGTGTCAAATGTGTCTGTGCTCTGTGATCTCCACGGTGGTTGCCCCTCGCTTTGAAGCAGCTATGTGTCCCACAAGTAAGATTACAAGTAGAAATGGTACTAAATAAATCGTTAGAAACCATACCCAACAAATTTACCATTTGTACCTGGAACATTAACGGGTTAAAAGAAGGTGCAAAAAAACATAAAGTTCTAGGTCAGTTAAAAAAAATGTCCTCTGACATAGTCTTTCTTCAAGAGCTCCATTTCAAACCCGGGGAAATACAATTTCTTAAGAGACAGTGGGTGGGGGAGGTGTTTGAGTCTACCTTCACTTCCAGTAGCAGAGGTGTTGGCATACTTATAAGTAAGAATATTCCTTTTAACCTAATATCAGAATATGCAGACTCAGAAGGTAGATTCTTAGTTATTAAATGTGATATTTTTGGAAGTAGATATACACTAATCAATATGTATGTCCCACCATCATCTGATGGGTTATTCCTAAATAAAATTCAGAAAGTACTTAATATGACTCCAACAGGAATAATTATATTAGGCGGTGACTTTAACAACATCTTTAGCATATATGACAGCTCATGTAAAAATAGAAAAGCAAAACCACCAACAAAACTTTTAGAATTTCTTTCTACAAATGAATTACATGATATGTGGAGGGTAATGCACCCCAAAGTTAGGGATTACACACATTACTCGCATGCTCATAAATCGTATAGTCGAATAGACTACATTTTCATATCGGATATAGGGCTCAGCAATGTTATATTTACAAAGATTCATGACATAGTTATCTCAGATCATGCAGCAGTTACGTGTGTAATGACACCACCAACAAATACGTTTTCTCATAAAATCTGGAGAATGAATCGAAAATATTTAACTGATAATGAATTTCTTGATTACATAAAAAATTATATCGACATATTTAAAAGCACAAATATAGATAACGCTTCATCTACTGATAGTCCTCCAATAGATATTATATGGGATACATTTAAGGCGTATATAAGAGGGATAATGATATCATTTTCAGTTAGAAAGAAGAGAGAACTAGATAAAGAGATTGACAGAGTAGAAAAAGCAATGCATTCTCTTCGTAATATCCATAAACAAACACATGCGAAAGAAGACTTAGAAAAACTGCAAAAATTAAAATTAGAATATGATAATCTTCTACTTAAAAAGGTTCAAGACATTAAGCATAACTCAAATAAAATATCGTATATAACAGCTAATAAAACAGGTAAACAACTGAGCGCCTTAGTTAAAAGAGTAGTTAAAAGGCACAACGTAGCATTAAAGGACACTTCCAACAAGCTAATAATAGACAATGAAATAATTAATAAGAAATTTGCAACATTCTATGGAAATTTATATAAATCTGATATAACTGAGAAATCTGACCCAATGCCCTTTCTAAAGTCAGTTAAACTTAAATGTCTCTCTGATGAACAAAAAGAAGACCTAAAGAAGGAAATAACAATATCAGAAGTCAAAAGTGCGATTGATGGTTTTCTCCCAAAAAAGGCATCAGGAAATGATGGATTCCCAATTGAATTCTATTCTATATTCTGGACACAGGTTAACCCACTATTATTGAAAGTTATTAATAATGCATGGAAGCACCAGGTTCTTCCACAAACAATGTATCAAACAATTATTAACGTGATACCAAAACCAGGACGGGAGTGCAACAAACCATCTGATTTTCGACCTATAAGTTTAATAAATAGTGACAATAAGATTATTACCAAAGTCCTAAATAATCGTATAGCCAAATTATTACCTGATATAATCCACCATAATCAAACTGGCTTTATACAAAATAGGAGTCTCAAAACTAATATTAGAACTTGTATATCATTAATTCAATATGCTAAAAGGCAAAAGATTGATCTGACATTGATGGCTGTGGATGCAGAGAAAGCCTTTGATCGTTTAGAATGGGTATATCTTTTTAAAGTATTAGAATTATTTGGATTCCCTGATGAAATAATTACCATGATAAAGACGATTTATAAATTACCAACATCACAGGTTTATGTTAATGGGACTTTATCTGAAATATTTAGGTTAGAAAGAGGCACTAGACAAGGATGCCCGTTATCCCCCTCCTTATTTGCGTTGGCCATTGAGCCCTTGGCTCAGAAAATTAGACAAACAGAAGAAGTGAGCGGTATTAGTATAGATAAACAAAAATATAAACTGAGTCTATTTGCTGACGATTTATTGTTATATTTAACTAATATTAAAACATCTCTTCCAAAGGTAATGAAGATCATAGACGAATTTTCTAAAATATCTGGTTATAAAATGAATATTGAAAAAACTGAACTGATGCAAATTAATAAAGGAGCGTGCATCCCAGAAGACTTAAAGAACCTTCAGTGGAAAAAAAAGTTAAAATACTTAGGTTGCATCATAAGCCCTGAAAAAACACAATTATACAAAGATAACTTTGTCTCTCTAATAAATGAATTAAAAATTAGTATTAAGAAATGGTCAGACCTGCCCATAAATATAATTGGAAGGATACATCTTTTTAAAATGATGTGGTTACCAAAATTTCTCTTTATCTTCCAAACAATACCTTTAATCCCTCCAAAACAATTCTTCACACAACTAAACTCTTTACTCACCTCGTTTGTCTGGTCCAATAAAGCACATCGACTGAGTAGAACTCTTCTTCAAAATGTAAGAACAGAAGGTGGTCTTAAACTTCCAAATTTAGAACTGTACTTCTATGCATCACAGATGTTTTACATAGATCGGATAATCAATAATACAGCTGAAGAACCCTGGATTTATATAGAAAGTAACCAACTAAAACCCCAAAACCTGTTCACAGCTTTGTTTACAAAACGCAATATAAAAGTATCAAACTTTGTTACAAATAGTACTTTAAAATCATGGAACAAAATTGGAAAAATACTTGGAGCGCAGATTAGTATCCCTAGGAACACAGAACTTTGGAATAATCCATCAATTAAAATCCAGAATGACGAGCTCAATTGGAGTACTTGGAGTACAAGGGGAATTAATCAATTGTCAGATCTAATTTTGCACAACAGGGTTCAACCATTCACAGAGCTTCAGAATAAATTCAAACTGTCAAACCAAGAATCGTTTAGATATTTACAGCTAAAAAACTGGATAATGGAAAACTTTAATTTACAATATGATTTGGTTCCAGGACCATTTGAGGAGGTTATGTTTAAAAAAGGAAAAAAGAAACAGTTAATTGGTAGCATATATAATATTCTCTTGAAGGAAGAATCTAAACATTACTCAATGCATAAGCTCTATGAACAATGGAATAAAGATCTCCAATTCAAAGAAGCCAATATAAAATGGAAGAAATGCTTGTATCTTACAAATAAAATTACCACAAATGAAAATCTCAGGTTAATACAATATAAACTCATGACAAGAATATATTATACTAGAGATAAATTACATAGTTTTATGCTGACTCCTCTGACCAGTGTGTGAAGTGTGGCTCTCAAGACTCTCTCATACACGCCTTTTGGCATTGCATGAAAGTGAACAAAGGATGGAATGAAATCCAAGACTGGATATCAACCATTTGTAAAACAAAAATGCAGTTTTCAGTTCAGCTCTGCATTTTTCAGAATCCCGAGGGTGTAAGGTACCCTATGGGATGGCTAATTATGTTTTCTTCCCTTGTTTACAAGAAACTAATTTTAAAATACTGGAAAGATGCAGAGGCCCCTACATTAAAGAACTGGAAAGAACTTATGAAATATTATCTGACCATAGAAAATACATTATCCGAGGACAATAACAAAACAAAACAATTTAATGAAGTATGGAAACACATCTACGAGGCACTATGAGAAAGAAAGCTTGTAGCATTGCTAAGAAGGGAGGGGGGGACTACGGTGGAGATCACAGGACATGGATTTTTCTTTTTGTGTTTGTGTGTCTTTGAATGTTACGTGTGTGTGTGTGTGTGTGTGTGTGTGTGTGTATGTGTGTGTGATCATGCGATGAATAACTTAATGTAAAAGTATTTTATTTATTTTATATATAGGTTTGAAATCTTTAAGGATGCATTTCTCTGCATGTTTTCAGAGGGTGTCAACAAGATCAAATAATGAACAACATACACATCGGTCCATTTTCTTTGTTTTTCATTTTATTTTATTTTTTTTCCTTTTTTTTCTTTTTTTTTCTTTCCTTTCTTAGTTTGTATGTACTGTTTGGTGTTGTTTGTTTGTTTGCTTATTGTAACAGAATTATACAAAGAACAATTTATTGTTCTCAATTTACCAGATATTTATACGCTAAACCAAAACTGTAACGAAAGACAACATTACTTATTGGCATTATAGGCTTAAATCAAATGCCTCATTCTTTATTGTACATTTATCTTAATAAATACCTTGAAATACCAAATTCTAACAAATCTGTTCAAGGCTTACATTGGATTTCATAGTTTTATCTAACTAAATTAGTCATAATTTGGAGTGGCAGGGTAATTTGTTTACTTGCAGTAAACATCATATTTTAATTTGGCTCCCAGTTTTGTACCGGCCAAGAGCTTCTGAAACTCTTCATCCATCTGTTTGCTTTGGGCCTCACTGAAATTGTTTTTCCAGTCTCCAACTTCACCTGATCACAAGGTCAAACACAAAGAAATGTCATTAAATTGTTACAATTCTTAGATACATCAATATGTACATGAGATGGTTAATAAGTCATTGTCCCAGCTTCTGATGGAAACTCCAACATAATAAACTAAATATAATAGTAAAAATGAATATAAGAATAGTTGATACATGTATCCTATTCCAACAATAGAAAACAAACAAATGGCAAGTATAATTTGAGCACATTCAAATCCCTTAATTATGTTTTCTTAATTTCACATTATGCATATTCTTAGTAATTTTTCAACTAATATTGACCTTCTAGAAGATTCTATTAATTAGATATGAGATGTTATGAGATATTAATTAGATAATTTCCAATATAATTATACAATTAATAAAGGTTGTCCACACAAGCCTGATCTGGACATGACAGAGTAGAAGATAGACCCTTTCCTTTGGTAGTAAAATGTACTTTTGTAACACCATTTAACGTTATGGAAGAATGTTAAAAGCAGTTTTGATAGCTACCTTTCCGAAAGAAGACATTGCCATGTTGACCATGACTGTTCTTGGAGCTGTCCTTCATAGCATTAAAGGTGCTTTCATTAGCAATGGTCTGTACTTGCTCATCAGTCAAAGTCAAGCCAAAGAACTTTGATATGTTCCACACCTCGTCCACTAGATTCTAAAGAGACAACAATCGATTTTGAATTTGCACATTAAAGCAGTATGCATTTAATGCATCAACACATAGACATGAACCCTTTCTTGATTTTCTAATTTATTTAGTGTTGCCTAATATTTGAAAATGTTTCCTCACATTACAATTCTATTTTTTGTATTTTAGATTCAGCTAAACTACCAATGTGATGGCATGATGACTAAGACTAAACTGAAACTAGTGAAATGATGCCATGTAATTCCAAAAGACAAAAATCACCTCCTTTAGTTCCTCGTAAGTCACAATCATCACATTTGGATCATCCATGCATTTCTCCCAAGCCAGGGCATGGTCAAAGTAAGAGCCCCAAGCCACTAAGAGTAAACCAAAGGAAACTTGATTTTATCAAAACAGTACACCAAATTCCACCTATAGAGTCATCCCAACATTTGGGCTAAACGTTATCATCTTATATGCACAGTTTCAGCAGTGTAATGTATCAACAATGGTAATGAGCTGTATGAGTTATCACCTTCTCCTTTCATGAAGTCTGTGAAAAAGGCATCCCAGGATTTGGTATTTGGCAGAACAGGGTTGTTGTTCATGAAGTGGTAGTAGGACACAACAGTGTCTTTTGGGTTTCGAAACACTACCAGCATCTACAAGTTAAAGTGACATTTCCTGTATATCATGGTTGAGTCAGCTACAGTTAAACATTTATATTATACACTTACATAATATATGTGTAGTGAAATGCACTCTTTGGTGCCATTTTGTAGTGATCAATCCACACCTTTGTCTTCTTTGCAATAAAAGAGCTGGGAATGTTATCAGGATGCAAATGTGTGCCAAGAAACCGAGGGGAGGGCCTCTCTTTCGCCAGCTGCAAAAGCATGATACATTTTTCATAAAAAAAACTGCAAATACAACGTTTTTTGTCAGTAAGAAACTTTAAGTTGATCGACTTTGCTTTCACAATGTTGCTGAATGAAACCTCTGCATTGTTCAAGCGTATCTCCGAATACACATTAATACAACATAGTTATTGGTATTTTGCAAGACACAGCAGCTGATGACATGTTAAGCTATGTAAACTATAGATTAAGTAATATTGTCAATATAATTAAGTTGATAAAATACAATCATGTAGGTGTTACACACCTGTTGCACTTCGGGGGGGAAAAATTCAATCAGTGAAGGTCCACTGGGCATTTCATTTTGCCCTGAAGATGCAGTCCTGATTTTGCGAATCACAGAAACCATCCAATTAAAACCTTGAAAAAAACAAAACAATGAGTGGTAGGTTGGTAGTGTTATCTATAGGCATCTAATCCTACTGCAACCCTAGTTGCTGTACAAATGTAGTCCATCAAAAACCACAAATTGGTTAAACTAATTTTGGCATGGCATTTGGGCTAAGCATCACATCATTCGCTGATGTTACTCACACAATGAACTGCAGGTGTGCTGATTGAAGGTGTGCTTACCCTTTCAGGAACTGAAATACTACATGCATTCATTGACCCGGACACACATGCTCACACATTATGCGTTGATATATACCTACACAGGGCTGCCAACTCTCACGCATTGGCCATGAGACACACGCATTTCAACCATTTCACACACTCTCACGCCACACCTTGTATATCTCATGCTGAAAAGGCAACGACAACCAAGTAGCCAAGCTAACGTTGTAAACAGTAACGGACGAGGCGCAGGTTCATGAGTAAAGCAACATTGACGCGCAAACAGCCTCGAAAACTCGCCTGGTGCGAGTGGCAGTAACTTCTGAAACTGAATGTCAATAATTGCATCCAATCTGCACTATTTAGATAATGTGTTTTGTTGATGCATATCTTACCATCCAAATCTTTAAGTTAAGTAATGTTAATATAAATCTAAATGTTTAGTGACATTTTAATTTGACAGTGTTGCAGGCTGCAAAGCATATGTACCCACCCTAGAGAATGATTCGAGGAGTCATATTTTTTTTGAGCATATTATAATACCCACTTTTCTAGGTTATTCACACTGAACTATGAGGACTCTGATTATCAGTCATAAAAGTAAAAGAAACGTATAGCCCTTACCACATTTGGGATAAGCCACCAGTAGAAGATCATCTGGTCTGGCCTCAAAGTTCTCCAGACCTTTGAGATTTTCCTGGGGACTCATGATGGAAGAGTAAAGGACCCCTTCATACTTGTAAAGTTTATCTTCATCCTTTACATTCTTTGCCTCCTCCATTTTGGACATGCCATGCGATTTCAACTGTTGGTCCATTTTTTAAGCTAATACACCACAGCTGTGAAGTACTGCAAGTAGTGTTCGTATTTATGTGGGAAGACAACAAAGAGGAAAGCTGTGTGCGTGTATTGTGTTTGCCCCGCCCCCAAACTGAGTAGGTAGAGGAACCGGATATTCTACTTCACAGATGTAGGATAGACTGTGTGTGCTGAGAGTGATTGATTAGAAGAGCATGACTTGCTTATAAAATAGGTGATAGTTCAAATTCTGTCAATTTAATAATTTACGATATTTTGTGCAGTGGAAATGTAACACCAAAATTCTATGCAGAGATGACTAAGTAGATCTTATTTCATTAGTTAAAATCTAAGTTCAAATTAATTTAACATAATTAAAAAGTCTAACAACACATTATAGAAAGTGATAGACAAATATTGCTCTCACAGCTTATCTCACAGCTTATCTCTGTAATGAGGCAGTAGTTATCATAGTTAAAACAATGTGCTCCAACAATTTGTAAATGTAATGTTAATGAAAATAGGAATAAAGCTGAGTCACCGTAACGTTGCAGTCCTGTAGGTGAATTGTATAGCTTCAGTGTACATAGAGGTGTGACATGTTAGACCACTTTTACAATCCACTACCAGTCACAAAAGTATCTGCACACCAGTGGCGGCTAGTTTCAAAGCACTGAAAAAAAAGTTTAAAGCAGCCCCATTGAAGTCCATGGACGCCAGGCTTCAACTGGACCCCCACCCCTCGGTTTAAGGCAACGGCCCCGGTGGATGTAGGTGATATTGCATTTCCGGTTAGGTACCCGGCTCGTACAGTAGTTTTTATTCTATGAACTCCAGTCAGATAATGTCTAATAGGGGAAAACTGCCACTCTCTGGAAACGTCCAGGTTCTGAACTGGTTGCAGTTCCACTCTAGTTCCATATGAGGGGGCTAACGGGCGAGTGCAGAATGAATAGAGGTCTATGGAGCTATACCCCTCAAAATCCACTTTTCTCAGGATATCATTTTTTGGCTAGTAACTTGAATGTTGAATTCGAAAGGGGAGGCAAAAAAATACACACTGCTGGATGTTAAATTTTTGCCTTACAAAGCCTTTTAAAATGTCAATTATGCCAACACATCGTACGACCACAGATACTACTTTACGGCAAGCTCTGGTCACTTCCTTTTTTCTCTTGAGGCATCGACAACACAGCTGACAGGTTAGGCTCTCCCTGTCAATACAAATGCTAAAAAGAGTTGTTGTTTCCAATGTTGCTAATGCTCTGACATTCTGGTTCCATTTCGGATGCTATCAAGTGGGATCTCTGGTCGTATTCAGTCCTTCACTAACCGATCAGAATTCATTAGCAGAATGCTAGCGTGTTATGGGCAACAACAACTCACCCTGTAAGAAATCGAAAGGACATAAGTACTTGTTCATTCAACTTTAGACTTATAATCCATGTTAAACATGCAAAAACTACAATAAAATCTGAGATTTCTCAACGACAATCAGGCGAAAGAGACAAATTTAGCCATTTAGCTCCATAGACTCCCATTCATTTTGCACTCATTCGCGATCACCCCCAGTGGAACTCTGGTGGAACAGCATCCAAATTCGGTACAATGGGGCTTAATAGTGCTCCGGACGTCACGTGACTTTACTGTTTACGTCTACATTTTGGCAGGATAGTAGTGGCTAAAATGAACGGCTCCAGCACGGATTTCAACCTGTCTGAGTTCACTGCGCACTTTAATTCAAAAGACATAGGCAGCTATAAAGCAAAACTTGATTGATTAAACATCAGTGATCCATATAATGGTCCAGGAGTTCTTTTTACAACCTTTACGAGGGAAACGGAAAGCTTCCCTGACCTTCCATATCCAGATATTTACAACTCTTTCATCAACTTTCTTTCGTCTCTGGAGAGTCTTTGAAAGCCTATAAAATCCTGGAGGGATATAAATGGACGCAATCGGCTGGATTAGTGATGAATATTCAGCTTTGAAGTCTACCGGCTACAAATTGCTATATGTAACTTTAATGCAGTCAGTTTTATAGCTTGTATAGCTAGCTAGCTAGTTAGCGTTAGCTAGTCTGTAACGTTCGTCAACGGTTAGCTACTAACGTACAGTAATACATCAGTGCACTAATTATATCAGTTCGCTTTTCATCACAAAAATGCCTTCACACATTTATTACAGATAAGTAATTCCAAGAGACTGAATGATCCTCAGTTGAAGCCATGGGTGGTTGTCAAGAATTATGGGGTTCTTCTCTCTGGATTTTAGGAATCCTAATCATGAGTTTCAGTCACGTGACTTTTTTGTTGCGGCTGCCATCTTGAGGACCAAATCGAAGCCTCTCCTCGGGTCTCCTCAGTGAGAATGGATGATATCGCACATGAAAATAGCACACCTTACCACAGACGAAAAGCAACAATATTTTTATAAGATAGATACTTTAAACCCAAGTTTAGCATATATGCTAAACGTTGGCTCCACATTGACGCTCGGATTCACCAGAGTACTAAGGGCGGCGCTGTCCATTGCGCACACCTGTGTTTGTTTGCTCACCTGTTTCTGATTATCGTTAGTAGAGTATATAACCTGGGTTTTTGTTTTACTTGGTTGTCGGTTATTATGCGTAACACTGTCCTGACGTATCTAGTGTCAGAGATTTTCTTTGTGATTTGGATTATGTGCCTCCGTTGTTGTAAATCCCTGGAGGGTTATTAAAAGGACCATCAAATCTGCACTTGCCTCCTCATTCCTGCAAATACCGTAACAACAATAATTCCCCTTGTGACAATGAAAGCTCATAATAAAATACCTTACATAACTAACGTTACTATCAACTATTGAAATCAACGTTATTCTGGACAGCTAGCATTAGATATAGCTAATGCCAGCGTCTTATGCTAGCTGTCCAGAATAACGTTATAAACTCACATTTAAAAATATGTTCTGTAGGAGTCCAGTGATCCCTCTTGATAGCAGCAATCCATTTCTCATGACGCTCAGGGTTTTTTGGGACATTGTAAAAGGTAATTTATGTATTTGAGATTTGCTGTTATCACAGCCCACAGCACGGCAGATAGACGGCATCTTGCAATTCGGTCCCCAAGATGGCGCCGCAACCACTGTGTGACGTCACATGAAACCCATGAATAAAATGCTCTCCCTTTATCTTTTCCCCAATGGTTCAGGCATCCCGGCGCACAGCAGCTATCCACCATGTTGAATCAACGTTTATTTAAATAGGCAGCAACTTAACCTATGTATAATATGTATGTAAGTATATATGTATGTACACTCTGGCGCTCCATTTGGCTCTCCACTTTCCTGCCAAAATGGCGATGACTGGTGCATACTGGGATTGTGTGACGTCAACTACCAGAGCTCTATAGGGAGTCAACAGGCTCTCAGTATCAATCAATCAATCAAACTTTATTTGTACGGCGCATTTCATACAAGGAGGTAACACAATGCGCCTCAAAGTAGGAAAGAAAAGGGAGGGGGGTTACAAAACACACAGATTTTCTAGAGAGAAATAAATAAAATAAGCCTGAGCAAGAAACGGTTGCACCTTAGCAATGTTTCTTAAATGATAAAATATGTTTTAATTATATTTTTGATATGAGTTTCAAAATTTAGATCTGAGTCAAGTATGACTCCTAGGTTTCTGGCTTGGTGCTTGGTGTTAAGTGCTAGTGTTTTTAAGTGTGCAGATAGTTTCTCTCTTTCGTTTTTTTCACCAATGACTAAAACCTGTGTTTTATCTTGGTTTAGCTGGAGAAAGTTTTGTGACATACATACATTTATATCAGAAATGCAATTTACCAAACAATCAATAGAGCTGTAGTTGTTGGGTGTTACAGAAATATAGAGCTGGGTGTCATCTGCATAGCTATGATAGTCAATGTTGTGTCTCCTAATTACACTACCAAGGGGTAGCATGTATAGACTGAAAAGTAAGGCCCTAAAAAGGATCCTTGAGGGACCCCACAGGCCATACAAATGTTTTTTGAGCTGTGGTCTCCGAGGGCGACAAAGTATTCCCGGCCAGTTAGATAGGTGACCAGTGAGGCCAACCCAATATTCAAGTCTATCAATAAGGATATTGTGATCAACAGTATCAAAGGCTGCGCTCAGATCCAGAGGGGCCAAGACAGATAGTTTTTTGGAGTCAGCATTAATCCTAAAATCATTTACAACCTTGACTAATGCCGTGCTATGATTGGAACGAACCAGATTGGAAGGTGTCAAATGCACAGTTTAGCATGTAGGAAATTATTTAACTGTTTAAAGACAATTTTTTCCAGGATTTTGCTTAGAAAGGGAAGGTTAGAGATGAGTCTAAAATTGTTTAGAACTGAAGAGTCTAAATTGCTTTTCTTCAGGAGGGGCCTCACCAGGGCAGTTTTAAGTTCTGATGGGAAAATACCTGTAATTAGGGAACAGTTTATAATGGCTAGAATGTCCTTAGACACAGAGTCAAAGATGGTCTAAAAAAAATTGGTGGGAAGGGGATCAACAGGGCATGTAGAAGGCTTCAGTTGTGACACTACTTTGCTCAGCATTTCTATATCAGCCAGTGCAAACAATCTCATACTGTTACAGCATGGTGGAAGGGGATCAGAAAACAAGACATTTGGAATTTCTTGGGCAATATTCTTCCTAATGTTCGTTATCTTATCTCTGAAGAATGCTGCAAATTCCTCACATTTGGAGGTGGAAAAGAGACTATCATCTACTTTAGGTGCAGGATTTATAAGGCTGTCTATTGTTGAAAAGAAGACCCTGGAATTGTTAGAATTTGTAGATATCAAATTAGAGAAATGATCCTTCCTAGCATTTCTTATTGCTTTATTGAAGACTGAAAGTTGATCCTTAAAGATATCAAGGTGGACCTGTAGCTTGGTCTTTCTCCATGTACGCTCAGACCTTCTGCAGGATCTCTTAAGTTTAATAATTTCCTCATTTATCCATGGAGCTTTTTGTTTGGCTAAACCCTTTTTTGTTTCAATGGTGCTACAGAGTCAAGTGCTGTCCTTAATTTTGTATTTAGAGTAGTTACTAGATCATTAACACATGACGGCCCCGTATCTGGGTTTTTTGTACTAGTTATGTTCATCATTACTTTGAAATTCTCAGCTGCTGCAGAGTTAAGATAGCGTTTCTTAATAAAACATTCAGCACTATTTCTAACTTTAGATACCAGTGCTGTAAAGAAAATACAAAAGTGGTCAGAAAGAGCAAGGTCACAGATAGACAATATAACAGTTGTAAGACCCTTTGTAATAACTAGATAGAGGGTGTGGCCACAGTTGTGAGTGGGTTCAGTGATGTGTTGTGTAAAGTCCATGGAATTCAAGAGATTCATAAAATCCTGGGCCTTTGAGTCGTTCCCATTATCAACATGTATGTTAAAATCACCGGTAATCATCTTATCGTAGTTTGTGTGTATAATGGAGAGTAGTTCTGAAAAGTCTGTTAGAAAAGTGGGACATTGCTTGGGTGGCCTATACACAGTTACTGTCAGAACAGGAGGCTGGCACTTTAGAACTATGGCATGATATTCAAATGAGGCAAATCATCGAAGGAGATGCCCCTGCAGCCCAGGGCGTGGTTATGGTGGTGTCCCGCCCCCTTTTTTACCTTTTCCAATGGACTGAGAAAAGCTATAATTGGGAGGGGATGCTCCCAATGGGAAGAGCTGCAGATCCATTTTTGTTTAGCCAGGTTTCTGTTAAAAACATACAGTCTAATTTACGTTCACATATAAGATCGTTAATGAGAAATGTTTTCCCTGATAGTGACCTAATATTTTGTATTGCCATTGAAATATTTTCTGGATATAGTGGCTCACAGGAAGGAGGAATATGCCGGGGTATAGATAGAATATTTGCTGGGCTTCTATTGTATCTATGGCCTTTGTTTTTAGCTGTGCGTTGGGTAGAGATTAAAACTGGAATAGGATTATAGGCGCATGCCATAATATTATATGAAGCAGCCTGTTCTGAGGTAGTGGTGTCATATATTGCTCTGTAGAAAACATTGACAGATTCATATTCATAAACAGTGTTATTAGAGTTACTACCTGGGGGGGCATGAGTCTGTGATGTTTTCTACAGGATGTCACTGCCTTAGGGTGGTCCTCATGTTGTCCGACAGCAGACTGGCTCCGATCCGGTTCGGGTGGAGGCCATCATGCTTCTGCAGGCTGGGCCTCTCCCAGAACAGGTCAAAGTTGTTAACACAGTTAATGTCTAATGAAGCGCAGGTCGCTCGCAGCCAGGTGTGGAGGTTGAAAAGTCTGGACCATCTCTCAGCGCCTCTCTGTGTGATGGAAGTTTTGGGCCTATGTACAATGAATGTGTTTTAGGAGAAGTTTACAGTTGATCAAGAAGCTTGATACAATGAATGTTGATTCAACTCCATTTGGCAGAGAAGCCATCTGTAGTTTTTTGACACCTAACCAGGAGACATGAAGTCTAGGAGACGTGAAGTCTAGGTGACCTGGGAGAGTCTTGTCACCTAGGGGGAAGAGACAGTTGGTCTGAAGACAATGTGGATTCGACTGTATTGTTCTAAGGAGTTAACCAATGATAGAAGAGAGTTGGTATAGCAGCATGTCTGGAGGATGGACCAATGACTTTTGAGAACTGTCGTATCTATAAAATGGTCTGTTGAAAAATGTTCTGGGGGGTTCAGGGCCATCAGCTGGGTAGTGCTGGTGGACTGGATTCTCCCGGTTCCATTATAGAATGCTAGATGGAGCTGTATGAAATTGTCTTTGTGTTAACGTTATTATGTTTGTGTGTGTGATTATGATATGTTGATAACGTTAATACATGTTAAATCCACGTCAATAAACATTAACTCTATACTTCACCCAACTTCAGCTTAAACGATTGAGTCTCTTAAAAACCACCACGACACAGAGTTTACAGAAGGCATGGAATTGGTCTTTGCTGCTCTTACTGACAAAGGGGAGTTCTGCACACGTATGGTTGAAGGAGGTCTTTCTCTTCGGCATCTGAAAGCCTACTGAATAATTTGCACTGCCTGAAGCCAGCGCAAGTTTTAAATTGCGACGGTGGGCAGGAAGGGTCAAAAAGGAGACGAAAGGGCGAAAAGACGGACACGCAACAGCGGTCCGGACAAAAGGCTGGAAAACCGGACTGTCCGGCCGAAATCCGGACGTCTGGTCACCCTACACGTAAGGGAAAGAGATCTCAGTCGGCAAAGCTGAGCTGGTCTAAATTGGACCTTTCAGACCCACGCTTTCAGAGTGCAGAGCCACACAGAAGTGATGGTGAATGTGGACAAGTGTGGAGTCAACCTATGGTGTCATCCTCATGCACAGCTCAGTTTCCAGTTCAAGACCACAATGGAAGTGTGAGTGCCACTCTGAAAATGAAAATATTCAAGAACAATGCATCCTACAAAGTGAGATATCAGTGCAGGCGACAACTCATCAGGGTCGTATTGGCTATGCAAAATCAAGAAACAAGCAGTGTACATGCATGGCTCTGACATTTTTGGCATATCACAATGAGGTTGATGACCTGAGGAAGGCTGATCTTGACAAGATACTACACAAAGGCAACAGCTTGTATGTCAAAACTATCAAACGTCTCAAAAGAGGACAACGTTATAAAAGCCAACAATTGACCATGGAGGAACTACCACTCCGAATCAACACTGACCAACATGAGTACAATGTTCTTAAATCTCCGGTGGAGATGGGATGCGTGAGAGCCAGGGCATACGTTCATAACCAGGCTTGGTTTCTTGATCTCTCCACAAGACTTCAGTGTCTCTCTGCGGGGCGTTACACATGCCCTCCTTATCATATCACCATATTGCATTGCTGTGTTCAGAGACAAGACTGGAAGATATGGACTGTTTGATTCTCATTGTCGAAATGCAGATGGTCTACCTGAACAGAAATGGAAAAGCGGTCATGATTACTTTCACACATTTGAGTGAGCTGGTTGCAAGGATTCATACCTTGTATGAATTGCTACTTACAGATTCCAGAGGCCCTATTGATGGACTACAGTATGACTTCATGCCAGTTGCATTCAACATGTAGACATCTTTCGGCAGGAAGGGTCAAAAAGGAGACGAAAGGTTGAGGATGGATCCAAGATGGCAGCACGCCTGTACCTGTGTGACTGACTACCTGTGTAACCTGTGTGTGTTTAACTGTGTGAGTGGCTAGTGTCAGTATTAAGGATATATCTGTTCATTTACAACATAACCTACCGACCAATTTGCAAGTTGTTTGGAAATACAGCCACTTATTGCCTGTTGTCTGAAGATCCGTGACTAGAAACGCAGTTTGGAAACTGTCTCAGTCCGAGCATTCAAATTGACGCTTTACTAAAGCATGGCCAGACCAGACACACACAAGCCCGTTTGAATGGGGAGCCCGTCTGTCGTGCTGTGAAATTGGATCATCTGTGCGGTGTATCCTGCATTGTCGCTGATTGTGGAGGACCTGGGAACGCTCCGTCTGTCAGGACGAAGAAGCGCTGTTCTCCCGGACCTGTTCGCATCGTTGATTTTGATGGGTCCAAATTTCCGCTGACAAAGGAAGTGCTTCTATCTTTGGATACTGATGTTTGAAACTGTAATCCATTTGTTTTTAGCCGCTGATGGTCCGGAGTTTAATTCATTTATTCCGGATGTTTTGTTTCACCGACCTCTCTTCTGTTTATGTGCGACGTCACGCAACGTCATTAACTGACTCAGCAGAGGCTCAGGCTCAGGTGAACGAGAAAACGCGGACTGGAGTTTCTTGCGCTAACTGGTCAGCATGTTTTTCTCAGCACCTCTTCTACTTTTATGACTGTTCTTCAACAACACAAGACGCAAGAAATATGTGGAGAGTTAATCATGCCTCAGCATTCTTTGTCTCTTCAAAAATGCACAAAACTGGGAAAAACCTCAATGGAGCTGTCCCAACTGGATTGTTCAAAATGAGGATCGGACTCATATTTTACTAACATATTTAGCGCATATGAACTGGTTGTTTTCGTTTTATTCTTCTCACACAGGTGGACAGGGGGTTAGGTATACTCAAGCAGTACCTACTCAAACTCTTTGAAAGAAAGTGTTTTATTCTTCTTTTGCTTTTATTGTCAGGAAATGTTGAACCTAACCCCGGCCCTGATTTTAATTATCTGAGTACCCCCTGTGATTTAAAGCTAGATCTGGGCTTGGTGTTATTCATGTAAACGTTAGAAGTTACTTCCTAAACTGGATCTTGTAAAAATTTGGGCTAAAACGTCTGACACTGACATTCTTGTATTGACAGAACATGGTTAAATAAATCTGTAACAGACAAAGACATTGCAATAGGGCTACAATGTTTTCGTGTGTGACCGTCCTAGGAAGGGCGGCGGCATTGCCATTTCACAAAAACACAAATTTCAGACTACCCTTCTTTCATCTGTATCTCTTAGCAGACAATTTTAGTTTCTTGCCTTGAAGTTGGAACGGCTTAAAGGCCATTCTATCACCATTGCTGGTTGTTATAGACCCCGCTCAGCAACCCAGTGAGGCCCTGTCATCATTAATAAACAACTATTAACCTAGACTTTAATGAGATTCTCCTCACTGGGGATTTTAACTGGGACTGGTTATCCTCTGCCTCTGACAGTTTTTAAATCAACCTGTGACTCATTAATCTTACTCAATTATCGATAGCCCAACTCGTCCAAATATAAATGTCAAGAAATCTTCCCTATTGATTTATTTTTAACAAACACTCCTCATAAATATTCAGATGTAAGCATTTTTGCTAATGATATGAGTGACCCATTGTGCTGTAGCCGTAGTGTAAGCAAGCCAAGCTCCCAAAATCAGGTCTCGAATTATATTTAACGAGATTTAAAACATTTTTGTGAGCAAGCTTTTCACCATGATCTGTGGGACTTTGATTGGTCCGGATCTCTCTTGTTAATGATGTAGACTGGCATGGAAATACTTCATGATGCTTCAGCATATTATTAATTAAACATGACCCCTTTCCGCAAATTTCGAGTTAAAGGTCGAGACAATCCTGGTTTTCCTCTCAGCTGTCTAGTCTACAACAAGAAAGGGATATGCCTGGGGCTAAGGCCAGAAAATCCAACTCTCATGCTGACTGGCTGATTTTCAGACAGCTGCGAAACCGCTTTACCTCTCTGTCCAAACGGGTTTTAAAGCTGAATACGACCTCTTAAAAACCACTAGCGACTTAAAACCGTTTTCATTCCTGCAGATTCCTGCTAAATGTGCCAAAAAACCGCCCTAAACAAGCATACCCAAAGGAATTGAAAAGCTGTTTCTGAACCATTTGGAGTACATGCATGTAACTAGTCTCTTTTGAAAGCTGACACTCTGAGTTATGTCCCCGTTGTCAGGACCCCTGTCAGTCCTACTGGTGTAGTTATAGCAGCTTAACACAAGGCAGTGAAGGTTCTATTGTCCGCCTAGTTTTTGTTTTGAAAAACAGAGGCCTAAAGAGGCCTAGAGGTTGTAGGTATAGCTGGAACACAGCATGGACCACAGGTTGATGCTTACCCAATTCAATCAAAAGTCAAACATATACCACAATATCATATTTACACATGTTTTATAAGAGTACATCCATGCGTTTCTCAAAGGGCTTTTGGAGACTCCAAAAATGACCTTTGAACCAAGGTCAATAAAAATGTATTATTTTTCATAATTGGTTATCTCTAATGAAGGTGGACGTAGAAACTATCATATATAATAGCTAAGCCCTCATTAGTATTACTGAAACACAAAACCTGAATTATGACACATGTGTGCTTTATCTGATTCCCAGGAAGGCGCACAAAGAAACACTGAGTTCTGTCAACCAGATGTGCGCAGATGAGCTTTTATTTCGAAGGCTCCAATCTTTCGAGGCTCCAATCTCTCCAATCTGGTCAATCTTGGTGTCAATCGAAAGGGGAGGGTTCAACGGACATTGGATGTCTTGTTCGAGATACTATATGGCAAGCGAAAAATATACCTTCAAGTGAATAAGGTTTCTTTCGTCGCGTAACTATGCATAATGGAACAAGGATTTTACGATTTCTGAATGTAGTTGGACAAACTTTTGAAACATGGTTAGATACTTGGACCTTTGTAAATGTAACAGCACAAATTACCAACTTTGATGGACTTGTTGCTAACTGGACCATAATAACCGTCGAGTGTGAGTAAAACTTTTTCGTTTTGGTGGTGAATTATATTCTGACAGGACAAGACGTTAGATGTACTTGCTGTTGCAACTTGAATTGAAAAGGTTTATTTCATTGGAAGCCAAGAATCGTAGCTTTCCAATGATGTGTCATTTGTGTAGCCGTCTTAAAAATTATTAGTTAGAATTGAGTGCGTATACTTGGGACGGGGGCAGCGTTTCTGTTCCGCGGCGGGACAACATCACGAAAAAAGTTAAATGATCCTAAAAATTCTGGAAAACCATCAAATCTTCTTTTGGAAATGTGGCCACAAACGACTACCACAGTATTGTAAGGATTCATGTAGGCTGACTGATACATTAGAAATCCTTAATTGCTTCAATGACATTTGTCTCCTCCGGTTCTCAGTTTGAGTCTTTACAACCGGACTCTAATATGCAGAAAGACTTCTCCATCTCCCCCAATACGATTGTGTTCAATCTTTTAATATTGTTCCACTGGACGTAATTGAGGTCTATAGAGCCTAAAACATTTGGACCCTGCTAATCTGCAGGTCCTGACAAGCTTGAGCCATTATTTTTGAAGATTGCTGTAGATTTCATAGCAGAACCTCTGACCCATATTTTTATTTGACATTTTCTAATAATGAGATTCCTAACTTTGGAATCTGCCTATGTCCTGCCTTGTTGAAAGGAGGTGATCCTACAGTTTAAACATTACAGCCTATTCTAAACTATGTGTTTTTAGCCAAAGTCCTTGAAAAGTGGTCAGTGACCAACTGAAAGACTTTTTAGACGTGAATAATATTTTATCCCAACACCAGTCAGGTTTTAAAAAACACGACAGCACATTACTGCAACATTAAAGTTGTTAATGATATATTGAATCACTAGATGTCAAAAGATATGTGCTGCTGTTTTTATTGATCTTTCAAGGCATTGTACTGTAGCCATGGGGGTATTCCATCAACTCGATTAAGGAAAAGCGAGACTTATTTCGCAGTCTCGACTTACTTTAGCGAGAGTTCCGTTCCATTAAGGTGGCTTATTTTAGTTCAAGCTACGTAACCAAGGTAACTTATACTTCGGAGCTAGCCTGCTCCGTAACAGGCTAAAAGTCAAGCTAAACTTAAATGTGTTGGCAAAGAATTTCAAACACGCGAAACAGAATTTCAAATTATAAGTTCCGCCAAGGGAATTCAGACTTGCAAGCATTTTGTTCGTCTGTGTCGGAAACATAAGTGTAAACCTTTTTCTCACATGACCCAGTATGATTTAGGGCTAATTGCCGTGTTTCTCTCATCGTTTAATGAATAATGAATAATATTAGGCTGATCGAAATAAGCCACTTAGAAATGACGGTCAAAAGTCATTGGATAATTGACATGGCCTAAACTATAAAAGCCGTGCGTCAAAAGATAATTTTCTTAATATGACCCATCATGGGCGTGTCCATTCATCGACAACCCTGTGGAACGAAGGTGCACAGATCATGCTAAGAGCGTTCACCCACGACCCAACGTGTCTTCCGAGACAGAATCAATCCGCTGGATTCCCTGACGACTATCTGTGGGAGAGGTATCGGTTCAGCAGCCAGCATAGTTTTCCTATGTAGTCTGCTGGAGCCGCACATTCAGAAGACAACCCACCGCAGTCAGGCTTGACCACTGTACAGTCCGTCTGCATAGCTCTGCGTTTTTTTGCGTGTGGCACCTTTTTTGTACAGTGTTGGGTACGCAGAACGTCTTCAAAGGCAACTGTATGCCGGAAATACGAGCGGTATACCTTGCGCTAAAGAGCGGTTTCCTGAACATCTACATTTGTTTTCCCGGACATCGTGAGATACAAACGCGTCAAGAGACCTTTTATTCCATTGCAGGTATGTGACAGTACTTTTCTTCAAGAAGTCTGCAGGTTGACAAGCATTAATTGACTCCTCTCCTTCAGGCTTCCCTATGTCATAGGGCAGATAGATTGCACACTGTGCGCATCCAAGCCCCATCTGGACACTGTGTGAGGCAGACTATGTGAATAGGAAATCTTTCCATAGCCTAAATTACAGGTATGTACCAGCCGAGGACAGCTGTCACCATACACTTGAGGGGGAAATAATTATTAATAGATTGGATGACATGTGCCCTCTTCTACAATAGAGCTATTATATATGCTATAGGCATGCGATTTCAAATTAACGTTCTTTGAAGCAGATTGATGTGCCCCATAATTGAACCACGTTTTCTTGTCAGATGATCTGCAATGCAGTTGCATGATCTCCAACATTGAAGGCAAAATGGCCCGGCTCTGTCCATGATTCTCGAATATTTCGAGCATCATCTCTTCACAGAGGTTGCACAAGGCCAAGAGCATGCTGTTACTATAGGGCTTACATAATGTACTTCACCTTACAATTTTGTATATATACACTTCCATCTGTAGGAGAGTTCAATGGACTTTGCTTGGGGGACAGAGGTTATGCCTGTACGCCATACCTGCTGACACCCTACCCGGAACCAGCAACAGACCCAGAGAGAGCCTTTCAACCAATGCCCATGCCAAAACCAGGCAAGATTGAGATGTCTTTGCCACTGAAATCGAGGTTCCAGTGCCTAAAAGGTCTCAGGGTGCTCCAGACAGGGCCTGTGACATTACAGTTGCCTGTGCAGTCTGCACACATGCCACCCTACGCCGTGAGAGACTGCCCAGCGTGTTGCCGGAGGAGCAATGGGAATTTGAACCCCAGCCCATCAGGACAGAGATGGAAGAACCGTGCTGATCTTTTCACAAATACTTATTTCAGTTAACCCATTTTAGTCACGGTCACCTTTGTTTGAATTAAACATTTATTTAAAAGCTCGGATTTCAGTTAAATTGGTTTGAATTCATTAAGAGGGAAGTTTTCCTGTCTTCCTTGAGGGTTTGTTATAGGTCAGTTCTATGGACATATGTAAAGGCTCTGTGACATTGCTTTAACAGAATATACAAAACACAGTGCTATTTCATTACATATTATTCATTTTCATCAAGCTGTGAGACAAAAAGAAAAGTTATTAAATAGTCCATATATGACCTTCTGCAGTGTTTTGAATGTATACATACATCCCTTCTCCAGCTTCTTGCATCTCCAACTTTATCTTTATTTTCAATCGTCGTATTCCATGTCCAGTTTCTATTTTTTCGATGTCGAGAAGCAATTGCTTTTGGTATATGACTCTGTATCGTCCGTGTGTGAAAGAGAAGATCGTCAGCAGTAGGCAGATATGTGGTCATAGCAGTATTAATAGGTCCTTACTTTCGCTCCTCGTGGATGTTCATGCTCATTTCCTGCATGCAGCAAGGTGTATGGTTAAAACATAATTTAAAAGAAAACAGACAAATCCAACATTGATTTGGTCTTACCTCTGGAACTTCTGTCACGCAGACAGCTGTCTCCATCTAAGGAGGGGCCATAGCGCTACACGTGCTCAGTACCTCTCCCTGCACATAGAGCACAGCAGTTAAAAAGGCAATAATAATGATGTAATCATGCACACAGGGCCTCATTTAGTAAAACGACTACTAACGGGATCATGAATGGCCGAAAGGAGTAGAATAGCACCCTTCAGTGGGATCCAAAAGATAGGATTTCAGCTCCAGTCACTGAACAGCTAGGCTGTAATTTACCATAGAGAGACTGATACCTGTGTGAGGCAACAGGGTAGCAGTCAAAAATACTTTAACACATATTGTCCCGAGCACCTTGGGGAAGTATGTGGAGACAGTCCCACCTCTATTCTCCCTTCTACTAGAGGGCGCCCCCCGGTTTGAGGCTAAGGCCAGCTCTCCGCTGGTGTGTGAGCTTCCTGGATGTGGTCCCACCCACCATGTCATAGTATCGCCCATCTTTTTATTGGCCTATAAAGGGTATGCAATGTTACAAACATTATACAACACCTATTGAATTTTAACTCTGCTACTTATACTTACCACTCTGCTGGAAAATGTTCTGTTTTATCTTGACTTTTGTTGCATCCGACTTCTGAGTGGTCAGTGGCTACCTGTTTGAAAATAGCACAATCATTTGGCCCTATACGAGTAGAAGGTTGTTACACACCTCATCAAAAATTGGCTAAAAACGGTAAATGCATTAATGTGTCTACATAACCACAATAATTAAGAATAAACAATCCTACACGTACGCATTTAGTCGGTCAGCAATGGTTTTGCCACCACCCGTCCCTTGCTTTATTTTGACGGATGTATTCCTTTTTTACTATTACATTCGCGATGAATCTTGGTAGAGCTGCATTAAATATGCATTTCTCCGCAACCGGAAAAAACAATCCGCTCGGCCTGTTTTCGGACTTACTTCCCATTTTCTCTCTCGTCTTTTCGACGATCGCCTTTTCTTGGCTGCTTAATACTACGTGCGCGTCCACAGTTTGAGATTACGCAGTCCTGGTTTGGTGTTGCGCTGATTGCTTAGTGAACGGTCCGTTAGTGGACGGCTTGAGGCTTTGAGTCTGACCTTGACGTTTACCCACAGTGGTGGAGACTTCTTCGTGTTAGCGGCGACTTGCGTTTAGCGACGTTTGATGTAATACCCCCCAGTCCAACCAAAACCACTACACCAGACAGGCTAGCTCAAGATTGGTTTTATCGAACAGGCGTAGACTGGTTTTTTCTACTTATTTGGTCAGTACGAACCAATGTGTCCAGTTGTGCTGGGCTCCTCCGTCCCTCACTCTCTCCTGTATCCAAGGCGTGCCCCAAGGCTCATAATTAGGAGGCCATTGTTGTTTTTCTATTTATGTAAACATCTTTGTGACGCAATAACCAATGCTGCCTGTCATTTTTATGCAAAAGAGATGACACCTATTATTTATTGTTCATCCCCATCAGTGGCCAGACCTTTTCATTTCCTGCAGGTCTGCTTTGGACTTTCTGCGTCAACAGACTGAAAAATGCAATTGGGTTTTAAATACCAATCAAACTAAATATCTTTTTTCAATGGAAAAGCTTACCAATTTTTGCCAAAAAAGCTTTTTAAACTAGTCATGGGACCGAAATTGAAAGGGTCCAATTCGTCACAAATACCTGGTTTCATTATGTGATGAAACACATTAGAATCTATTTAAAACATTCATATTGAAAAACTGGTCTCCAAAATTAAAAATTAATAGGTTCTTTTTTTAGAAATAAATCATGCTTCTCATGGCAGGCCGGGAAGAACGTCTAGTTCACTTGCGACCTTTTGTTAACCGTTGTTAGCATTACGGTGACCTGCTGTTCATAAACGCCCCTGACCATACCTCAGGAAATTTGATACCGTTACACTGTGCATCGGCGATTTTTAAAACGGCTGTGTCGAAATACGCTCCACCCATTGTACCTACCTAAAACTAGTATGCCACGGCAAAATGTTCATCGTCTATCTGGTACGCAGACTCATCACATTGTGTTGTTTTTTGTTTACAGTGTCTTTTGGGGCTGGTCGCTTCATGCTCTGTGTTTTACATGTCACAAACAAGGTAGCTATGGTTTGCGTTGTAGGGGACTGTGTTACAGATGTTTGGTTACCCGAACTAGAACTGAGTTTAAGGAAGAAGGGGCCTTTAATCTGCTGCGCCTTCTGCCTTGAACACTTTAGCAAAAGCAAGCTGAAGCTGCCGGATCTGGTCCCTTGGGGAATTAAAGGAATCCCTGAAGGAAAAAGAAGTATAGTTCTCTTGGTCATGCATTGTTTGTAAAGCTATTTCTGATAACGGCCCGTGTTTATTCATTCATCTGTCCCCAGTTGTATTTATTTAATTTTTTGACCTGTACCATTTCAATCTTCATATATCTTGTCCTATCTTGTATTGTATTTTTAACCCTGACGTTGACTGTGGTGAATGAGAATTGTGGTTGATTGTTCTTATGTATCATGGTGGCTTGCCTTTCTTGGCCAGGTCATTCTTGAAAAAAGAGATTTTAATCTCAATGAATTTTACCTGTTAAAG